>VWZY01006109.1:473052-539278 GCA_013399075.1 Chloroceryle aenea | reverse complement strand
TTTTCCTGAAGATGCACAACTGATTTATCATTATAAATTAAACCAAGTTCCTCACCCTGCTTCATCTGAAGCAAGTGGCAGAATTACTGTTGATTTTTCTAGAGGTAGAGCCAGACTTTGGAACAGCAGGAGCAGGGACATAGTCTGTGATGGTTGTTGAGGAGAGTACCTCTTATTTCACTGGGCTTTGGACCTGGCCTTAAAATTGGATGCACATTGTCCCAGAACCCTTACTCATGTCAACAGGCTCTTTGATATTTACTGTTCTCCTTACAAGAGTAGCAAAGCTACTTACATGAGTAAAGGTAAGGCAAGGTGAATCACAGATTCCTTTTGCTGTGAGCAGTGTGGAAGGAGAGAAAGGATTTTGAATGAATGGCACCATATCCAACACTGTTTAATACGATTACTTAAACCAGGCTGCTTTCATGATGGCTGATCTCTGAACATAGTGGCAAGGGATGCAGCTGAGATGGCTCATGTTGGTAAAAAATATTCTCAAGTGTGATTAGAGAGCATTGGAGACCTGAAATCCCAGTATCTTTCCCTAAAAGACAATGGCAAAACTCCTACTGGCTGCAAGTGGAATAAGTTTAGGCTCGCAGTTTTTCTGGCCAAAGCAGAAATAGCCTTTAAAGAGAAGTCTGATGCTGAGTTTGATACAAGCTATTATGGGCTGAGTGGGGACTGGCCTGTGAAACTGGCCTGAGACAGCTTACAAGTGAGGAAAGAAAACAGGATTTTAGGATGCGGTGAGCATGTTTCATGGTAGATACACCAAAAACATAACAAGGTTTTCAAATCAAGAAGTAACTGATCCTATGCCCTGCTTTTTAAATTTCATTTGTGTGTGTATAGTAGTCATAAATTTTAAACATTTCTCCCTCCAATCTCTAGATTCAGTCATGGGGTTTTGATTTGTGGTCAGAGCTATTTAAAGTAGGGGAAAAATGAAAAAATATATGATAAAATAAAATAAGAAATTGGTATGTTAATCAAGACTGACTGATTCTAGCAAAACACCCCATCCCTGATAATTTGATTTAATTGAATCTGCATGTACTTAAAATAGCATTAGAAATTGTTACCATATTTAAACAGTTGTTCAAGGGCATGCAGTCTCAAAAATTACTTCTCTTTTCAGGTATGACTACAGAAATAAAAAGGGGGGGGGAGTGTGCTTTTACCTACTAAAACATTCCTTTCCATAGAACCTACTTCCTCTTTATATTGAAAAGGCATTTTCAGTATCTATTTAATGATGGAAATGTATTTGTTTAGTACCTCCACAATCTTCACAGTTGACCACATTTGGTTGACTTTCCCCCTCTCCATGTCAGATGCTCACTGGATACAAGGCCTAAGAAACTGGCAGAAGTGCACATTAAGTTTTTTCTTTGGGATGGCTGAATGTATTTGTATTCTTAGGGTTTAGCAAAAGGAAATGCTTACAGATGCTTATAATTATTCTGCACTTATACGTCACAGCAGAATACTGATCTAGAGCTTGAAACTGTAGAACTGAATGAAATGGGATTTTTGTCATTGACTTCTGTAGAAACACTCTCTTACCAAATCAGTGCAAAGTAGGACTCGATTATATATACCTCCTCTTTTTTTTATATTTAGTTGCGATTTAAGCCATCAAGTTCATTTAACTGTGACACCACAAGGCCACATAGAGGCTAGCAGCAATATCTCTGAGGTAAAGAAGTTCAGGCATCTGTAAAATCTATGTACAAACTGAAAATTTTTATGGACTACAGTTACTTTTGTGGACTAGTGCCTTACTCCATAAGCAATGCTGTAGATTTCAGAGGGTCTCCTTTCCTAGAAAGTTACCAGTCAGCATCAATAAAGTGAGCAAAAGCTATTTCTGGAGTGTAGGTAGAAGAGTCACAATGGAAATGATTATGTTCTTTAAGTTAAACCTCATGTCAATAGTGTGCATCAGTATAAGAATCAGATGCTAATAACTTTCCTTACACTGAAAAAGTCTTTACTCCCCAACTGCTCTCAATGCATTACGTATGGAGTAAAAAGGTTTTCAGTATGAGTAAAGAAAATCATAATTTGACCTTTTGTGAACAACTATAAGCAACGTTTTCATGGGCAGAAACAAACAATGCTTCTGGGTTATATAGCTATTTATTTTTTGAGATATAGTGAATCTGTGTTAATTTTCAGTGGGTTTCTTTGTATTTAAATACTTTCAAAAAACAATACATTGACGATGGGTTGAAGATATATATATGTATGTTTATATACATATTATATATATATCTACAGTATATATATACACACAACTATATATATGTATATACATATATATAAATTATGAAAGCCAAGATATTATGAAGCCTATTTTGTTTTTATCATTTTGTGTTTTGTTGTTGATATTATTATTATTGTTATTATTATTTTGCATACTACATGCAGTGCTTTAACCAATGTCTGTTCGGCTAATGTAATTAAAGTTGTTAATTTATATGAGTACATTTCAACTATGTCAATGGTTTCTTAATATTTATTGTGTAGAAGGACTGGTATTTTTTTTATTTACATTATGTTTAAAGAGGTAACAGTTTGATATGTTCTCATTTGTTTATATTAGAAGTTATTTATTTTCACAGCATTCCGTCTGGTATTTTGATATTTGGAAGGCATGCTACCTATACTTTGTACAGTTAGTGGGCAGTATTCAGCAGCTCCCAGTAGATTTTTAGGCCCTAAATTAAATAAAAGACCTGTTTGGGATTTTTATTTTAGATCTTTCCTATTGGTTTGCCAGGACCACTCAGTGCACTTATTGCCAGAAACTCTGCCTGCGTGACCAATTTATTCCTACTGTATTTACCCAGGACAGAGGACCAAAATCACCTCTGGTGTAAGTCCAGTGACTTCAGTGAAGTTATACCAGAGATGTATTTGGCTCACCAAGAAAATGCTTGTGCAAATCAATGCAAAGAAAATGCAGAAAGAAAAGAAAAAAAAAAAGAAAAGAAAAGAAAAGAAAAGAAAAGAAAAGAAAAGAAAAGAAAAGAAAAGAAAAGAAGAAAAGAGAAATAAAAGAAAAAGAAGAGTCTTTGCATTTGGAAGAGGATTTCAACGTGTTAAAATGTTTGGGTCAGCTACTATTTTATTTTACTTTGCTCTTTCTTATACAACATCAGCAACAACACAAGTGAAATAAATAAAGGGAGTTTCACCAAGCATTGTGTAATTGTCCCTTAATATACATTCCTGGTTGGGAAACTCACAGGAGCTGGGGAAATAACAGAAATAAACTTCGAGGTGAAACATGTGGGTGCCTCTTTGCATTGAACAGTGTGATGTCTTTCCCTTTGGTGTGACTATTCTAACTGGACATTTGAATTCCATGTGATGGAATTCTAGGTTGTTCAGTTCTTGTGAAATACACCAAGTACAAAAGCTAAAGCCAACTGCAACTTGCACTTGCCTGCAGGCTGCTAAGTCTTCAACTACCATCACCACAAGTCCCTTGAATAATCCAGAATTGGATGATTAGACAGATAAGAGGAGAATTTCTATTATGGAGACAAAATTGCAAGGCTGTCAGTTCACATGCGCTAGTTTTAAGTTGATTGTCAGTCAGGTGAAGTGACCAAAGAGACCTAATCACAGGCAATCCCTGGTCTGAGTGAGAAATTATCTGAAAACCCTCACATATGAAAGTAAAGCGAAGTTATGAAGAGTTTTCACCAGTCATTGCATTCCTACAGTGAGAAATGGGCTCCTGCTACATTCCAGTGGGGTGAGAATTAGGGAACAAGAATTCTGAGGTCGATCTTCAAATGGATTATTTGCACAGTACTCAAGCATAGGCCACCACAGCTATGAGCAGGCCTTTTGATAATCAGGCACTGAAAGCCTTTCTACAAAGGCTGGTGAAGGGAACTGCTTTCCTCTTACTGAGCATAAATTTTCAACAAGTAAATGGAATCAGAGCTAGAGAAAACCTTTGTTTTGATATAATTAAGACATGATTGAATATTTGCTTTCTTTACTTTGTTATGATCACTGCTATTAGTATTGCCAGCAAGGACAATGCCAACAGGATTTGGAAATTGCTCTAAGAGAACAAAATCCTAAGGGATACTTGATTCCAGCTTCTATTGTGTGAACTTGGTATAAATGAAGCTTACACTTCAGGTGTAAAATGGGGAGTTATCCTTTCTCTGGCATGACATAAAGCATATGGTAGTACTGGGTGGTGTAATCCAGATTTTTTCCATTTTCTCCAGCCTTTTGATTTTCTTTTTATTGTAAGAATGCTATTGAGAACTGTTGCTATTATAGAGGCTTGTTGAAATGTCCCATCTGAAAAGAACAGTGGAGAACTAAGAGCTGCCTTTTGCACAAACAGAAAACTCTGCTAAACCTGAAAAAAATCTGTCCCATACAAATGAGGCCAAGCTAATAATACGTAGACAAAGGCAGGTAACACCAAATAATATTGCAAAACAGATACGTAGACAGTATTTACTCCGTATTCCTACCTTAGAGGAACATCTTCACACTGCTGCTTGGGCTATTGAGTCATTGAGCTAGTTTCAGTGTGTATCACGATTCTTTCCATGCTTTTTACCGGGCTAAGAAAGGCTATGGTTTTGTAGCCTTGGTGGCTGCCCTCAGTGATCCCTTTCTTACTTAAGTTTGTCTGTCTCCCTGAAATACCAGTGCAGACTGCTTTAAAGTACAGCCTAAGGCTTAGAGTGACTGTCCTTCCTTATGCTGCCGATAGAAATACAGCACAGTGATCAAATCCGTGGCTTGCAAATACCTGCTGCCCAGCTTCTATGACCTCTGGGAATTTAATGGTTTCAAAAGACCTGTACTGCACACTGTCACCATTTGATTACATCTCTCCTGTCTACTATTGCTTCTCATCAGCTTTGCTAGAATTGCATTGTCTGGAAATATAGCGCAGAAAATTACCAGCTGCTAGAGACTCCCAAATCCTCCCTGCGGGACAGACTTAAGGGACTGGTGATGTTTCCCTTTCTTCTCCTACAGCCAGCAACTCTGTGCACCCAAAGTGGAAGGGTTCGGAGAAATGTCCACATGAGTAGACACTATCTACATATCTTTGTTTTACAAGTGCTGTGAGAGGGAATGGGTTTATTTTGTCTTTGAACAGTGACACTGGAACTCATAGACAACAAGTGGCAAGTTCACTATACACATTACAATGATATATCAGGAAGCAGCATAACAAGCATTTAATATTTCTGAGTCATCCAGTCTCTAGTGCATGAGCAAGTGACTGTTTCTGAGAAGATAGAAATGTATATCGCCAGAGTTATGGCCTCCAGAATTTTGTACAACAGCAGACAAAAACAACATAGCAGCTTCATTTAAACAAGAAAAACATTCAGAGGGAAGTTGGCAAGAGATACTAGTAAAGGTCCCTAGAGGGGCTCTTGAGCAGACTACTCCTCCACAACTTATGCACACGCAAGAATACCTCTTATGGCAGCATGAGAATGAAGTTCATAAGCCTGGGCTTGATCTTAATGAAGTCAGTAGGGTATTGCAAACCTGGATGGCTTAAGCAAAAGTAAAATGAACTACTATTTTTCGAGAAAGATCATTGAGTATAAAAGAGCAAAGAGTAAGATGGTAGATGGTGTGGCCACTTTAATGAACCACATATGAGAGTGCTCAAGAGTTGAATACTTTAAAAAAGTGCAAAGATAACCTAAGTCAGGGTAGAGGTAGAAATATCTCGAGTTACAGAACACAATTTCACAGGGTCTTTCTACATAACAAGCAATTCAAAAGTCTAAATCTTAGCTCTCAGCCAAGCTGTGCATCTTTTACTTTACTGACACAGCCCTACCCAGGGTCATGCCAGACTCAGAAATGGTGCAATGCAGGAAGAAGATGCAGCACCACTTTTGGGCATCAGACACTCAGTGCTTTTGCCACCCTGAGAGTGTACAGAGGCCACAAACTGATACAAAGACTGGGCAGACAGTTTGGTTAACAAGTTAACAAATCACGTTATTTCAATATTTGAAATTTCCAGCATATGACACAACCCTCAGAAGCAATTCAGGCCTGTCTCAGAACCACTGAGTTACCTTAGTATGAATCAGGTTTACATTTATCATGCTTTCAAATGCATACCTTTTCGTGCAAATCCTACTCCTTTCTCATTCTTTCACTGGACCCCCTGGTCATTTGAACACAGCTGTTGTGGCAAATCTGACTCTAGGTTTTATCTTCAGGCTTTGCTTCTCCATTTGTATTTCCATAGCCTAAGAAAATACTCTGAGGCATGGGAGCTTTATGCCACTCCCACATGTCTGGGCAGGAAGGAGAGTGATCAGATAAGTAAGTTAATTATGTCGATAAATAAGAGATATTCGCTACGAATAGAAACAGGAGATCTAAACAGCAGAAGCTCAGTACTAGACCTGCCCCGCCAGTGACCCAGCCCAGGTACCGAGAGGGTCTGCAGCACCTGGGGAAGAGCAGAGGGACTGCAGGGAGAGGAAACACAGCAGCAGAGAAGTGGTTTCAATTACACCCGTGTAGCAACTGTCACATCAGGTCATGATGCAGAGATTAAATTCTTTACTGTCACGAATGACCTCCTCAGGGAGCTGCTAGGCAGGGAATCCACAAGACAAGCAGCAAACTGCTCTGCAGAAACCTGGCTCAAGGAACTTTTATCAAAATATTGTTGTAAACAGTTACTGTACCACACTTGGAGTTGTCACAGCAAGAAGGTAAGTCATACTTGTCCATCTTTCTATACCTACCTAATTCTGCTACCACAAAGTGTATTTTCAGAAAGAGTAACTGCAAAAAACTATGAAAACTTCAAGAAACAAAAAGGGACAGCTGGAAGGGTAAAACCTTTCAAAGCATCCTGCAAGCTATTCAAGGATGCTGTATTAGAGGGACAGTACTGAAAAAGGTCCCAAAAGCCCATATGATGTGTCAGCAGGATACTGCCATATTTAGGTGAGAAAAATAGAAAACAACATAAATGTTAGCAAATTAATTCTAAAAACATATTACAGCAGGTTAGAAAATAATCTGAGTACCTGTCAAAATCTGTAATATCTATGAATCAGTTAAAAGGTCAAGTAAGACAAATAAAGTAAGAGTCAATGTATGGTTTGTAGGTGAATAATCTGTTCCATGTCTCTGAAGGATTCAAGAAGCTCATGGAAAGGAAAACATGCTGATATAGTCAGCTTGGATTTTCCAGGAGGAATTTATAAAGACCCCCATGAACTTTTCCTAAAGAAACCAACCCATCATGAGATAAAGAAGGCAGTACAGACGTAACTAATAGTTTTAATTAAAAGAGATGAAAGAAATGGAGAAATGTCATTAGTGTCTGTTTCTGCATTAGGCTCTGTGCCATGAGCATAAAAATCTGCAAAGTGGATGAAAAGTCAGATAACAAAGTCTCCTGACAATAGTAAGTTAATCAAAATAGCAAAGGCAATTGCTGGTGACATGGAACTGCAGCAGAACTTCACAAAATAATGAAGGCACAGCTGAAAATCAGTACTAATAACTGTAAAGTAACAGAGGAAACAGGATACACGTAGGAGAAAACAATCCTGACTTCACATGCATAGAAGTGAGCTGCCCCTCAGGAAAGGGACCCGAGCATTATAATGAACAGTGTCAGCTAATGGCTCATCATCAGTAAGAAAAGCAAGTTGAACATTGGGGATTATTAGGCAAGACAAGGTTTTTTTGCTTATTAGACTACTTGGTAAAGCTGGAAAATGCAGACATGGTTTTGGGTATTGAAAGAGAATAGCAGACTTCAGGGTAAACCAGAAACTTTCATTAGGTAGCAGAAGACAGCAATTAGCTCCCCCTTTTGCTTTCTCTCCTCCAAGATGAGAAAGTCCAGCTCACTCAAACTCTCCTTGTACAATTTCCTTAGTGGGACAGATGGAGGGAAGAAACATAAGACATAATTTTAAGGTCATCATGTTTCTGATGGGAAAAGCTCATTGCTGATTCTCCATTAGTGATGTCACTTTTACCTTACTATAACCCCCCCTGCTCTCTTGAGCAGAGAAACACTGAGAATGAGGTTCTGAGCAGACACTGATACTGTGTATACAGAGAGAATTCACTCAATACTGCAAGTCAAAAAGACAGTTATGCTGCAGTAAACCAGAGAGCTTTGTAATCCTTCTGATGCAGCCAGTTGTGTTTGTTTTTTTTTTTAAATACATGTTTTTAAGATGTCTTCTTATTAAATCACAAAAGTGTATTATCCTCGTTGTTGAGCAGCTACAGCCTGTGCTGATTATCTCAGAGTCGTCTTCAAAGACCCGTCGCTATTTTCTTCAAGCTCAAGTTCATGTCCTCCTAGCTCTTTCAATTGCACATGCTGCGTGCATCCCATGGGAGACAGACTGATGGGCAAATCAGCTTAGGAATGGCCAGGTTTGCCTTGCTGCATTCATGCAGCAGCAACAGAGATTATGTTGTTTACATTATTATTCCTGGCCTACAGTATCTAAAAACAAAAGGAAGAGGGGTGGGAAGGGGGGAAGCGAGGCAAGCTAAAACAAAAATGAAGCTAAAACCAAAATTAAACTAGTCTTCTCTACTATTTCCAAATAAACAAAATTGTTTGACAAGAGTTTTTTTTAATAGGGAAAAGGAGAGAACATAGACTGAAGAGGAGAAGTGGATGTAATTGCAAAGATAGGAACACACCAGTGAGTAATAAATATTTATAAAATAAGACACACATCAGCCTGTCACATACGCTTTCTACAAAATGATATAGGGATGACTAAAGTGTGATAAAGAAATGCAAAGTAACAGGGAATCTAAACTTAGACACACGTAGATTTTTCTAAATGTTGCATTTTGAAGTTTATTTAAAAAAAAAATCAAAACAAAAAAAAAAAAACCCACACAAAACCAAAAATGAGGAGGGAGGGGAAAGATGAAGGTTGGTTGGTTTTTTTTTGTCCCCAAACTAAACACAACTGTTTCACATCTTCTTTTTTCTTTGTTTCTTCCCTTTTTAAAATTTCCCTTAACTTCCAGCTTTTGTTCCTTTGTCTTATAACACGTTGTTATTCTCAATATGACAAAAGTTGTACTTTTAATGCCAAATTGTTTGATACATTTTATAAAAGAAAATGAAAGACAGACCTTTGACTGCAAGGAGATGTGGAAGTTTGCTTAATGCCATAATGTGTTACATCCACCATTTTCAGTTAACACCTCTCTGACCAGCTGCTGCTGCCTACACACCCTCAGTGGCATGCTTCCTGCCAAAGCAGCATGTGCTAGAAGTGCTAGGCCTCAAACCTGCCCCCCAAAGAATGACTTCAAGTGGGTCTATGTTTGTAGCTGGTAAAAGAAGTAAAGTTTTACTCTTATTTATACTTTTCATTCCTGACATTCTATAACAAAGCCTAAGCTTCATTTTCTTCTGCCATGTATATTTTCCTTTCATGATGCAATCCCTTAGACCTGTAAAGTGCTCATGTAATGCCAAGGGCCTGGCAGTGTCACCAAGATTTGAAGACTTGAAGAAGACAGGGTGGCACAAGAAGACGGAGACTTTGCAATACAAGGTGGTCTACGCTGGATGCAGAATCTGATGGTGGTGTTTCAATAGCTCAAATTGTACCACCCTGTGCGTTTTTAGGGCTAGGTGTTAGGAAAGACAGCTTTTTAACTTATAAAATGAGCACTTTTGCAACAGAAACAACTGTCAGACAAATATAGAACACTGAAATGTCATTTTTACGCTCTTTTTTTCAAAGTAATACTACACTTTAAAGTACAGTAGAACATAATGACAGTTTTAAAGAGTAAAAGAACAGATTTGATTTAAAAGACTAAGTTAGGAGAAGTGAGTCAGACCTGGTCTCAGGGACACCCGAGGAGATTTAGAGTTACTGCATACATAAGGACTATTTTTCATGTAGTCAAGTATAACTGAAATCAGGATCTAGCAAAGTATGGTCAAAAGCAGAAATATCCTTCATTATGGAGCACTTGAAGACAGTCTCACACACGCAAAAAGCTACATAAAGCAAAAAGTTACATAAGCACAGTCACAGAGCTCCCCAAAAAGCTTTCTGGTATCTGGACCAAAGCCAAGGTACTGTCAGCCAGCAAGGAGTAGAAACAAAACAACTCAGATCTGTCTGTTGAAGAGATTCACTAATTTTGGATTACCACAAGGACATTCAGGGTGTTATTGAAGAACACTTTGGGGTGGAAGGAGCACGTAAGGTTACTTCTCAGGCTGATCCCAGTGATGCTTTTCTATCCAGCCATCAGGCAAGAGAGTAAAGAGACAGAAGATCAGGGAACTACGGTAAGAAATCACAAGCAGAAGAAGACAGATTTTGAATATTACCATACAAAGTCTGATCTGGAACTGAAGCTGTGTGTAAACTCCACATTTATTTGTTTACAGATGTAAAATTACTTTAGGCCCTATGCCTTGTCTTGAGATGGCTATGGTGTTTCCCTCAAAGGAGGCCTTGCATCTACTGAGATAGTTATTGAAATATAAAGGATTTGGTGCTTTACTGAGTCAGGAAAAGCTGTAAGGACACAGAATCAAAGCATAGATTGTCTCTGAAGGATAGAAAACAGGTAGAAACATACTCTTCCAGCAGCATACTTGGCAAGGTGATATATAACATATAACTACTTTTTAATAAGGATGGCTCAGTAAAACCATAATATAGAATAACAAGTTCATCTAATAATAATTCCTTAAGATTAGGGGTATTTGGCAAAATATGCCCAGTCTTGGAACAATTTTGTGTGATTTGGCATAGAAGAAGAAATAGTAGAGACTGCAGTCACACACATGACCCTTTGCTTTGATCCATGTGTGCTGCACAGCCATTCCAAAAAAGCAATACAAGCCAGGAAGTACAGCCTGCTTCAGTGTGCCTGCACTTCTTCAGTTTCTGATATGAAATCATATTGTGTCCTATTGTAACTGGGCAAAAAATCTTTCCCTGGTGAGCAGGAATCACTTCTTTCTATTACAGTTATTAAAGGTGTTACACTTTGTGAGAAAGTTCTTCAGCTTTCCAGGATGCATACACTCATTGTACCTTCTATCTCTAAAGATGTTTTAAAAATTAACCATCAAAATACAAGGCATCACTTGCCTTCAAACTTCCACTTTGTAGAAACTGTTTCTGGCAGCAACGTTAACATTTTTCTTTACTCAGACTGCAAGAAATAGTCTAAAAAGATCTAGGATGATGACAATGATGCATGATATTTGCTGTTCTGATTTCTGCTCATCTAACATCTCAGTTATGTGACATTACTCACTTTTTGACCTAAATTATTATGCAATCTTACTTTGTTCTATTTAAAAGTTGCCTCATTTCACCTTGAATACCACTAAACAATGACAGAAGTGATTCCTAATATGGTTTGTGCTCAGTTTATGGAATCTATTCAGGTAACAGGCCATACTGATGCAAGATCTTACTATCTGAGGAAACTGCTGTGTTCTTGGAATTAGTCCAAACATCTAGTTTAGACATTTGAAACAATCACACTTTTCAGAAGAGGAGGGAGTGAACGCCATTTATGACAAATGTAACAATATTATTTCAATACTGACTAGCAGAAAGATTTATGAATGTTTTGTGTCAGAAATGTAAAGATAGTATCTTGGATCCTCTAATAGAGATCACATCATTACCACACAGGTAATGGGATGAAACGTGCTGTTCTTGCTAAGTCTTTTTCCTAAGAATTCCTACTGAGCTAGGTACATGTTTCTCAGGACTTCTAGCCCCGTACCTTAGAGGGATGAAATCATTCCTAAGCCATTTCATCACCTTTAGCAGCTACAGCTACAGACTCCCTACACGGGGTGCTTGAGCAGAGACAAAGACAGTCATGGGTGCAGAAGCAGTATAATCTCTTTGGCACTATGCTGCACCAAGCCAGTCCATCCCAGAGCAAGGCAATGCTCCTTCTCCCAGGCATAAAGCAATATTGCAACAAATCACGTATGTTTTTCTAAGACATAGGCATGTATCAGAGATTGGCACTTTAATCTACAAGTGGCTTGAGAAGGCACAAGTCACCACTGGCAGGCTAGCAGAGACTGGGTTCCACTGCATATGCAAAAGGCTTTCCTTGTGCATTGGACAGAAAGGCTGCAGAAGGGAGAAAAGCCACGTATGAAGCTGAACTCTGAAAAAAACGGTCAGCAGTATGTGAGAGGACAATGTGTCATCAATGCCCTTGGGAAACAGTTTTGGACCTGGATCTGGATGTAATTTGAATTATGACTGAAAAAATCAGTGTGGTAGTAGTGGCCTGCTAGGTGTCTGTGGAGTTAGGTACAGGAACACTCTGTGGTTACAAATCCAGTGCAATATTAAGGCATTGTTGGCATCTGCAAAACCTGTACCTAATCCTGTAGTCACACAAAATTCTTTGATGGCTAAATTTCAGTGGCTGTCACCTCACAGGGGCCCAGAGTGCGGCTTCTAGACACACTTGGTTGCAAAGGGCAAAATCTCAACAGGGCTTTACAAGATAGATAGTCCTTCTAGCTGATTTACTTTTCCACGGATATAATCCAAACATAAAACATACTGTATTTTAACCTCTATCCTGGTTACCCAGTGGCTAGGAAGTCACTCAGGACATCAGGCAAAGTCACTCATGGGTCCAGAGGAGTGCCACAGAAATGGTCAGAGGGCTGGAACACTTCTGGTAAGAAAGGCTGAGAGAGTTGGAGTTGTTCAGCCTGGAGAAGAGAAGGCTCCAGGGAGACCTTATTGTGGCCTTTCAGTACTTAAATGGGGCCTATAAAAAAGATGAGGATAGTGCTTTTAGCAGGGCCTGTTGTGATAAGACACAGGTTTTAAACTAAAAGAGGGGAGATTCAGACTAGGTATAAGCAAGACATTTTTTACAATGAGGGTGGTAAAACCCTGGATCAGGCTGCCCAGATTGCTGGTCGATGCCCCATCCCTGGAAATGTTCAAGGTCTGGTTGGATGGGGCTGTGAGCAACCTATTTTCAGACATCCCTGCTCACTGCAGGGGGCTTGAACTAGATGACCTTTAAAGGTCCCTTACAACCCACCCCATTCTTTGACTCTATAAACTCTAATGCATGGGAACCTGGATGTCCATAGGCTTTCCTTAAAAGGACTGGGATTGTTGTCCAAGGCAAGGCATCTATCCATGGTACAAAATGTGGCCATTTTTGCCACAGGTCACACTTACTCCAACTTATTCAGCATCTATTGCACCCAGAGTTTGACAGCAAAGGGTGTGAGAGATCCCCATCCTGCATTATTTACAACATGACTACACACCACCAGATGAAAACTTCTTCTCCGATATTTATTTAAATCAAAATGTCATGGAGAAACTATAGGATTTTCCAGCCATACTGCCCTTGGTTATTATTTTGTAACTCCACATAAGCAAAGTTTCACTGCATCTGGTAAATATCTATGGGGGCAGGACGACTCAGTCACTTAAATATGTACCATGGTTCCTCCTATTTCTGCATTACAGCAACACCCCTGTCTGTGACTCTGAGCAGGTCCCAGGCTGTCTCTCAGATGCTATTTAATATGAGGTTCTCACTTACTAAGAAAGATCCCCCGGCACTTTTCACAATAGTAGGGCTATTAACCTCTCTGACCTGACCGTATTCCACTTTTCATTAAGCACCATGGGGTGAAGAACTAGTTTAGTACTGACTCAGAAGAGTACCACCCACCGAACCAATGACATCACACTTAGCAGCAGCCTGAGTTTATACGTACGTAGACATGTGTGTGTTTATAGTATATATACACAGTGTATGTTGAACAGAAACCAAGGAGTGATCTGACATGGTGGTTGTAATTCACCACATCTTAGACTGATGTCCTACACCGTTCAGTGGCAAAACTGTCAAGATGTTACACGATCACATTTACTCACATTCGGTAAGTTGTAAACAAAACACAGAATTTTCTCTGATGCTCACAGGTTCAGCATCCAGGGCAAAATCCCTAATCCATGTCTGTAGCCTTAAACTGATGGCTTTACAGCAGCAGAAAAATGAAGCAGAGAAAGAGGCCCACGTTATTTCTACCATCCCACTGTTTCTGCTCTATATTGTGGCTGCTAAGAACAACTTTCCTGCTTGATATGTTGTTCTTTCTGCCAGCTGCCACCTTAAATTAGGCTTTCTTATGTCATTTGGTAGTAAGGATCTTTGGGTTCATGTCAGGAGATGCATTTAACATGATTCTGATACTCCAGCATAAGCAGCTGTGACATGTAGGCAATTCTGAACATCCACAACCATCACCAGCAATTACCCCCTTTTTTAGTCCGACCTTGCGGTGGATACCCAGGGAGAATTTCACTGTCAGTCTAAGCATTTCACAGCTTCCTATGTTTCATGAATATATATATAAAAATACACTGGGCTTCACATTTCACTTGTTTGCTGCCCTCCCAAACACCAGCTTCTTAATTTTAGCTGTTTCGGTAATAAAACATAAATCACTTTTTTATGGCTGCCGCACCATTTTTCTGCTAACAGCTGTCATATTTCATTAGGCTGCATTATACACGATGAAGAACGAGAGAGAGGTGGAGCACGACATGTGCAGCCTAACAAATTTATTATGCTGTTCAGTTGATAGGCCTATTCATCTTTCAACACTGAGAGTACAATAAGTCCCACTAACCCAAACTAACAGCAGTCCAGGAAAATGTTAAGAATGTAGATTATATACAAATCAGGAAACTCTGATACTGTGTATTCAGCTGGGATAATCTACTCCTTGATAATGGAGCCGATGTATTTTAGGCATCAATTATCCTTAGGATGCTTTTGTGAAAAGGCATTTATAATTCCATTTCCAAGCACAGTGGAAATCCGTATTAAACAATGGAACCGTTTAGCTTGTGGTTATGTTTATACAGCTCAAGCACACTCAGGACTTGTCTACACTGCAGGCTGTGGGGTAATGCAGTGATACCACGTCTCAGCTGTGGTAGCTCATGGCTTCCAAGAGTGGTGCAGCCATTCCCTGGGCCCACATTTTGGAAGCAGGTGAGTACCCACCTAGAACAAAGCAAGAAGTCCCTCGGGTGTCAGAAGTGTTGCTTTCCCCTTGCCTGAAAAGTCAAGCCTCATTCCTGTGTTCTGACAAGGTCATCCACAGTCTGAAGCATCCCTAGTCATGTTTATCATTCCAGTGCAGCTGGGCTTCTCTTACACTAGCACACATTTTTAAAATGGTCTGTAAAAACTGGCAAATGTGAAAACCTGTTTAAAAGCCCTGACCTCAAAAATATTAGGAGTTCTTACAGCTATTTTTATCAAATCCTGAAATTGAAATTTCCAAGTGGAATACTTCTAACAGAAGAAAGAGGTGTTTCTGTAAGAGCAAAAAATAAGTAATTACAATAAGTGAATTTGGTGTTACAGTATAGTTTATTTAGGCCGTAACAGTAGAGACTATAGAGGATTTCATAAGTGGAACAAAGTTTTAAGGAGCTGTTAAAAGAAATATTATTCTTCTTCTTTTCCCACACAAAGCCCCCTGCTGCTTCTGCAGTTATTGGGAGTTCCTTAAATCACAGCATTGAGACTCCATATTAAGGAATACACAAATTAAAATCTTTACAATTCTAGCTTTTACCTAATTATCTTTACAGCAGCATTCATAGTGTGGGGAATACTGTAAACCGTGTGGTAATGTTAATTATGTGCAAATGGCAATTGTAAAGGTTTTAACAGTGACCTCTTTAACTAGAAACCTTATTGATCATGTCTACACTCCGATGTGTAATCACATAGTGCTGGCTAAAACACCAAAATAAATCCTCTCATGGCGTGTACTGAAGTCTGTAAAACCTGGGGTGGACTCCCGAGGAACAAATTCTTGTCTGGTTCCTTTTCAGAAAGTATTACATGTCCTCCCCTTTCCTTCAGTAATGTAAAATTTTAAAAGTTGGACAATGATTCTGAATTATTTTAATAATTTACATTTTTCTGTGGCCTTTTTTTCATTGTGGAAATAGTCCGTAGACTTGGGAAAATCTGAAGAGATGTTTTAAAACTCACAATGCACCAAAGCACAGATTTTGTGCTTTCCACCTCTGTTATCAAGCTATGCAGGCAGCCAAGATTCTCCTACAAACCATGGAAGTTTTTATCACACGCCACAAATCATTTAAACACAGCGCTGAATAACCAGGTGTCAATACCATGTCACAAAATGTGGGCAGCATCTCAAAGGGGCTTTCTCTGACATGTGGGAACTAAAGCTGTTGAAAATTTAGGTTTTTTTGCTAAGACTCGTAAGGGCACTGGACACCACTATGTGTCTGGTCAGCACTGCTGGCTGCAGCAAGCGATAAATGAGACCATACTTTCTGTTCTCTTCGTCTTTAAAATTAACTTCACGTGATCCGCCTTCTGTAGCAGCATACGTGCTCGGCAGATCTGCAAGTTCCAGTTTGCCACTACACAGGGGTGTTATTCCTCACTCCTTCAGTGCAGCCATACAAGATCTAGGCACATTTTGTTTTGAAGAGGTTAACCGGCTCTGAACCTTACGAAGTGTTTTGAGTGTTAATGGTCTCTGTTCAGTTCTGCATTGCTTTGAAAGCGCCCAGCTTATGCATCTGTTTATTTGAACTCAGATTAGCTAATGCAGTTGTTTATTTTTCCTTAACTAGAGTACTAAAACACTTATTCTATATACTCTTAATCATTTATTCCTAAGAAACACATTTTTTCAGCATAAGAACTTGGAAAAATTTGTTCATTTTGAGTGGGAAGAGCAAGATGATTTTATCCACATTTGGGTCTTATTGTTTTAAAAGCGGAAGAGAAATGACAAAACGTTGAGCCCATTACATATGTGCAAAATTATTTGTTTATTTTATTTTTTTTTTAGCCTAGTGAGCTGTAGGAATTTATTTAAATTTTGTTTGGATAAAACTTTCCCTTGATACTATAGTCTATATATTTTAATTTGGTTTATTGCCTGGATGCTTTGTATAAAGCCAAACCCAAAAAGTACATTCTCCAGCTATATCTAAGATTGCTAGTTAACTGCTTTTTAACCTTTCCAGTCCTCTGCAAGGAGGCATCATCAGTACCAAAAAGCTTGCTCTAATTTCCTTACACGGAACAATCTTTATTAGAGCAGAATGAAATTCTGGGGTCAAAAGAAACATTTTGAAATGTCAGGAAAGATCATATTGATGTTTTCAAAACAGAAACTTTCCACTTCTCATTTTGCAATACGGATTTCATTTGAAATTTACCTATATTCAGTTTTAATGAATGTTTAAAAGCCTAATTGAAGTATCTTCTGACCTGAAATGACATTTCTTTCAAATTTGTGTGTTGCTGTTTGGCAAGAAAACTGACAAATTTTAATTCTGGGTGGACCAAAAGAAATGTTTTTATTGTTGTTGACTTTTTGGGTTTGGCCAGCACACAAATACAAATAAATGATGTCCTTTTACTTCTCTAGTCTTCAGATTAGCAAGAACTAACTTGATCAGCAAAATTGTCCTTTCAGTTTCACGCATGTAAACAACAAGTAAATGTATTTGTTTTCACAGGGTTACTTCATACTTATGCAAGACAAAAAGGCGCAAGATTTCCTGTCAAAATAGTAAAAACAAAAAAAAAAAGGTTAAAAAAAAAAAAGGAAAAGAAAAGAAAAACAAACCAGTGTAATAGAGCTGCATCTCTCCTGTGTGTTGCTTGACACCAGCTGAAACAAAGCTGACTTGAGACTCTGCAGAAGCATAGTTTGGAAGCGAACAAAATAAATTCAGTCCTGCAGCAGTAGAGCAACTCCCCCGGACACCGCACTGGGAGGAATCAGGGGAGTTTCAAGGGTCTGTGGGTGGAAAAGAGGATTAGGAAGAGCCAGCGAGACTTGGCCGACCTTTGCTAACTTCCTGACCCCTGCTTTCTACCCCTGGGAACCAGGCTCTGGTCGTGGGAACAGCACCTGCCTTCCCCATCCCCATCTCCACAGGGGCTGCTGCCGCCCCACGGGCGCCTGGGGCCAGGAGCAACCACAGCTATGGGAAAGCCTCCTGCACCTCATCTGTCCCACCCCTGAAGCCACAGGGAGGGGGTAGCAGTGGGGTGGAAAACATCTGATGTATGGTAGAGCAATGTGGTTTGTTGCTCCAGGTTGTCCTCCATCCCCACTGAGCAAAGTGTCCAGCCCCATGTCCTTGGGGAAGATCTCTGTTGAGAGAGTCCCATGGGCCCCTATCTAACAGACAACACAGAAATAGAAGCCACCATCATCTTTAACCATGGTCTGTGATTTTGGGCCACACAGGTGGACACCAAAAGTATCTTTTTCAGTCATCCACAGCCATGTCATCAGTATTTCCCTTACACTAAAGGTTTAAAACCATCAGTTACAAGGAATAGATAGGATCTGAATAGCATAAACAAAATGAATATTGAACACACTTTTTATATCATACTGTTTCTCTTCCAATAACACAGACAACTACAGTAAATTAGATACATGTTTCAATACATGTGCATGCCACAGACAACCTCATGTAGTAGAGACTGAAAAGGTAGCCCCACTTGGGCCAACACCTACACCACCATCAACTTCTATGCAGACAGGTTTTCATATATAGTATTACGTGTGTGCCCTGAGCACACGTGTCAGTCTGCACACATGTTGCTGGAGTGTGCATGTTCATTACCCTCAAATTCCTGTTTAGAGGAAGAGCATTCATTCTACAGTGGTGATAAAACATGTACCACCTAACCGTCAACACAGTGGTCATAAATGACCCGTCACCCACATGAAACACAGGCCAGTGGCATCATCACTGGTAAACTTTTTGGCTTTGCAGGGCTGATTGCAGGCCCAAGGCAAAAGCTGAGGTTTCTCTTGAAGCAGACACTCTTTCCCTTTCCCTGTTGTCTATTCTTTCCCTTTACTCCCCTCCCTCTTCCTCCAATTTCCTCCTTTCTCCAGCTCACCTTTTCCTTCCTCTGAATAATACTACATGTTTTTCAAAGTCTGTCATCGTGCCTAATCAAATGAATGAATCCTAACAGTAATATTACCATAGTTCTTTTCATATCAGTCTTGTGTTATTTTCATTCCATTTCTATGATATATACAAAGAGAATAATTACTTTTATTGAGGGTTTTTGTTTTTTTTTTTTTCATCAGGAAACTAGAGAGTATTTGTCATGTAAGACAGGAGAGACTTGTAAATGTACAAATATAGATTTATATAACATAGAAATACTGCATTAATACACATACCCACACATGTTTTGCAGAGATAGTTCATAACTTGTCCTAAATAAGAGGCAAGTGCAATGTTTCTCTTGTGCTTGGTTTGCCTAGGGTCAATTAAGTTATGGTAAAATTAAAATCTTCCTTTCTGGCTCCCCATCTAGTCTGGAAACAGAGAAAAATCTAGAGCTTTGGACCCAAGTTAAGTATAGGTGATAGTTGTTTCCTCTCCCATCATCACTTCTGCATAAGTTCAACCCAACTCATCAGGCGTGAGAAGCAGTGGGTGCTACAGGCAGAGCAGGTGAGGGCAGGAAGAGGGCAGGAAGATTGCTCTCACCTCCCTTGCGATAGTGGGCAATTTAGGTAAAATAGAAACAAGGTAACAGACTTCAAATGTGGACATGGAGGAACATTCCTAACCTGGTCATGAATATTTATTATTCATTATTTTATTATTACTGTGCTGTAGATAGATCTCTTTTCTTTTTAAAAAATTGAATTCAATAATTCAAATAAGATAGTGTCAAGCATACAATTATTCAATATTCAATTCTACAGGCTGGTACTAGAATCTGAAGTGGAAAATTATTAATGCAGAGAAAAGCCGGAGAGGTTGATGTCTGCAGATGAGTACAGGGTTTGAGATAAACAGTGAAGTAACTCATTGTCTGAAGAATCAGAAAAGGGAGGGCAAGAACAGTCTCTAAGAATATCAGATCTTGGTGGTTACTGCAATCCCTCTTAGGTAAGTAAGATTTGGATCTGTCTAGAACTATACGAGAAGCAGGAGGAGGAAAGACCTCTACTCTGATTTTGATCTTGTGCCTCAGGATGCGTCCATTTCAAGATGTTTTTCACTTGATGGATTTATCTCCAGACCTGCTGTCCCTTCCCCATCCTTGGAAGGGCAGAATTTAGCAGAAATAAGCACTTGTTCATGGTCCTACCTGGTTGCCGAGCCCCTACTGCACAACAGCATAGTTCACCCAGGCCATGGTCACAGGTCTGATCTGGGAGTGGTGCTTCCCTTGCAGTGTAAGAGAACTCAACAAAAGTGAGTTGGGGAGATCCCAAGCTCAACCGCCCTAGGTGGTAGTGAGGCTAATATCATAAAAGTGAAAGCTCTTTTTATGAGTCCTTAGAGAGAAATAAAACTGTAAATAAGTTGTTGAGATTGTTTTCAAGAAAGCAGCTCCAAAAAGGTCCTGTATCTCAATTTCAATACCAACACAGAAACCTGCTGATTTATTGCAATATGCTTTTAGACACTTTGGAATGCTTCAGGTGGTTACAAGTAATGCTGGAGCTTTAAGCAACAAATTCTTGGATGAGCTCAAACATTCCGGGTTTTCCTGTGCTTAATATGTTGCATTGCTATCTTGATATGTAATGTCACAGATGGTAATATTAGTCATGAAAGAACAAAGAAGCCAAGTCCATAGACAGATTAAGGTGGTGGAGAGGCAGAGAGAGAAAGGGGAGAAAGGAAATAGAGCAGTTAATTCATACAGCAAACAAGTTTTATTTTAAAGCTGCTTTATACACAATGAACACCTCCTCAAGATCTATGTGTTGGCAAGAGTAGCTGTAGAAGGCTGTTAATCCTTAACCTGGCTGGTATCCACTGCAAAAATAGAGCAAGTAGTGTGGTGAAAATACTTGGAAATGAATGGATGAACTTAATTTAACAATGGGCAGCCATCCCACAAACTCTCATGAAAACCAGGGGTGGCTTCCTCTCTTTTTTTTTTTTTAATTATTATTATTATTTTTAATGTAACTAACTACATAGACCTTCTCCAAGAAGGGAATTTAGAGTGTTTGCCTCTGTCTTCTTCACACCTTTCAAATGGCTTTTGTATTCATTTACATACAGACTATTTTACCTACATGAAGAGTTTAGGGGAAAGGTTCAGACAGATTAAATTCACATATAAAAAGGAAGAATAAGACAATCATTGAAGGCACTCTTTGACAGACAAATTATAAAGCCCATGAAACTATATGTGGGGAAACTTCTTCCAGCTCAGCACAGAACATGATTGCTAAGGTTTCTGCTTGCTAAGTTATTTCTATTTCCATGAACAGAGGAAGTGGAGCTGATGTCAAGTGAGGTAGCACATGTCCATGAAAGAAACACACCTATTGAGTAATTTCTAAAGTCAAATATGCAATCTTATTGAAAGAAATTCAAGTGTGGAACTGTACTGGTGAAATTGCCCTTCTCATCACTGAGTCATTTTGGTGTTTGGGAAGACAGTAAGAAAGATAACAATTGGGCCAAAGAGCTATGAATTGACAGAATTGAGAAATCTTGTGAAAGGCAAGAAAAATATTTTGCCTACAGTAAATGTATCAGTTTTTTCCATAAATTCAGCATACAAACAGATTTCCCTCTTTCCTTTTGCACTTGGTTGAGTTTACAGAGTGTGGATGACAATTTATAAGAATTTGATGGTTGAACTCTCAAGGAGGAAGGACAGAAAAGGGTGGCTTACAGGTGTAGGGCAATACAAATGAACAAATGCATTTTTAGGCTGAGCAGCAGGGAAAATTCCCAACACACTGATTTTATTTATTTATAGAATTGAGTCCTCAAGTGAAGGGATAGATGCCTAATAGCCTGAGATGGAAAATACACTTTCCCTGGCAAGGAAATGCATAATTTAATAGATCTCTTCCATTTCTATGATCCTATAACTTGGTGCCATTCCAATGTATAAGGTAAAAGGAAAGATATATTGAACTTCTGACTCTACTTCATAAAGCACTTGGTCTATCTTGGCATACACAAGCACATATATTGAAGCTATTTTGTTTGAAAGATTTTACTATTTGGAAGGAGATTTGATCATTCTCTGGAGATTGAACAAATACAGTGAAAGCAGAAATAATGGCAAGTATTACCTTTTAATGCCATTTATTTTATAATCTAGATTTGACAGTCTTGCTGCACTGCCTGGATTCCCTTTAGAAAGAAATAGCAAATTAAGTTGCATTGAATATGATTTTGTAATCTTCCTCACATTTGTCATACATCACCCTCGTTCTCTGTATCCAACGCTTTTACATAGTCCACAAAGGAGGTCTGATTTCCATTTACTGCTTTGTTTTACCCTGTGCTTAAGGGGGGAGGACAGAAACCAACAGTCACTTCTCTGATACTGCAAGAACCTAAGAATACACAGAAACAGGGCTCATTCAAAGCCTTCTATCCCACTTTAAGTCCAGAGTACTCAAAGCCCCAACACTTCTATTAACATTTACCAGAAACATATTTTACAGAAATAAATTCAAAGGGTTTAGATGGTTAGAATGACTGCTTCCGTGTAATTTGGGGCAACAAGTAAGATCTCTGCCTTTCTGCAAAACAAGGAAAAATAATCTTTGTTCAGCTGAAAATGTATCACAGTCAAGTAATAGAATATAAAAGTCCATTCCATCGGGCTTTTTTTCGACTTGCTGGATGCATAGACACAAAATTTGACCTTTCAGGACACTGACACC
Source organism: Chloroceryle aenea (assembly GCA_013399075.1). NCBI lineage: Eukaryota > Metazoa > Chordata > Aves > Coraciiformes > Cerylidae > Chloroceryle > Chloroceryle aenea. Next base: position 516,462 of record VWZY01006109.1, on the reverse strand, counting down.
AGAGGATCCCCTGCCTCCCAATGTTCCCTCTAATTGATGTAATCTGCACAGTTGGGCTAAGTCAGATATATTCTTCCAGACCATGAATCATGTTAGCTATACTGCAGCAACATGAGGAAAAAGCATAAAAAGCTGCTTCTGCTCCAGAACAAACTTCAAGCTTTGGACATGAGTGTTTATTTCTATTTAGGATTATACTTGTTTCCAGTGAAAAGTAAGACTTGAGATTCTTATTTCTTAAAGGAATACAACGCTAAAATGTGCATGGAAAAATACAATCAGTCACCTTCATTTGTTACTTCAGATTCTCACACATCTCTAAAGATGTGGAAAGGTGGAAAGGAGGTTTTATATGTGGATATCCAGGCAAGGTAGCTTATATAAAAACCTATGGAGAGGAGAAAAAAAAAAAAAAAAAGAAACTATATAACAAATATGAAATGCTCTTGACCACCTTATGATGTTAAATGTATTTAGTGTGTTGATGGTGACTACCTGGAACATCTCATGTGAAACATGGCTCTAGTACTGTAATACTGAACTTGCATACTTAAGTAAGTTCAAGAAATATTTCTCCTGTAGCTTATGAATGCTATGACAGTTATCAAGATTAAATTATCCGAATTAAATGTGCATAGCAAAGTCTTGTTAGAGAAAGCAGAATCTTGTTAGAGAAAGTGTTCTTATAATACATGAAATATAGTTATCCACCGCGAGGTTTACTTACTTTAAGTAGTAAAGAAGGTTAAATGCTATGTTTTATGACATTTAAGGATTTGATACACATGAACAGTATCCTAAGGATATCAGCTTTAATGTTTTAAGTTGCAGAAAAATTCTTTTTCTTGAAAGAGTCTTGAGACTCCTGTTTGAGCATTTGTGTTTGTTCATGGAAAGTTCATCCCACTGACTTGATTTTACCAATAAAATACATTACTTAAGCCTTCGAATCATTTAAAAAAGAAAACAAAACCCACAAATTCTTTATTTTCCCTTCTTTTTTTTCCCTTTTAGGATTCATAAAGCAGTAATTACTTCATTTACAAGCTAATTTTAAATCTCTCTGGTCCTAGAGGTAATATGGGTTCTTTTCTTTTCTTTGACACTTCTAAGGTTAAATATCTGATTTGTTCACCTGGCCTGAGAGTCACAGCCCCAGAGAGAGCATGGCATAAACAACATCACTTCAGTGTTTCCTTCCTATTTCAACATTACCCCAAGGAACAATGGAAAACATGGACTATGTACACATAGACCAAGAAAATTCCTGAACTTTGTATCATATAACAACTCACATCTGAGGTCACAAGATGCAGACAGGTTGCATGATGCTTATTTTAACTACCCTGATAGCCAAAGAGGTCAGTTACCAGCCCACAAAACTATGCAAGAAAGTTAACTCTGCATGCAATCCTTCTGTATATGTCTTGGTGTTTATCTTCTCTCTCAGCAGACAGTACAGAGAGAGATGGGACATATTCTCCATCAGGAGCAGGACAGTTCCTCTTGGAGATAAAGCTGATTGTGGTTGTCTGACTTGGATGAGATCCGTGTCAGACACTCTAAGCATCGTGATAGGACACTTGATCTCTGTGGAAGGAGCAGTGTTGAAATGTCTTAATGAATTGTGTCCTGAGCAGTCATTTCCCCACTGACTCGCCTCTCCTTTTGATAAAAAAATGCTCTGTCAAAGAGGGCCCTTTTTGCCCATATTTTTTCACAGTGCCTAGATTTCTGTCCCTCTCCACATCACAGCCGTATGGAGTGGACACAGAAGGAGAGGGACAAGTCATTGCAAGTAGACATGGCAGCAAGCTGGGACCAATAGTGCGCACACAAGTCCACAGTAGTCTGGACTAACAGCTTGAGAAGCGCATTCTGCTGCTGCTCCGTGCATAAAATAAATATATATCATCTTTTAGGTGTGTCAGGAAAACTCTGCTGTTATTCCCTATAGACAACAAGGAGTTACAGACTTCTAAGCTTGAGTTGCATAAAGTTGCAGCAAGATTTTGGCTGTTTGTTTGGTTTTATCAGGATTTTAAGAAGCTAGAATACTTTACTCTTTTCTCCAGTTTGGGCTTTCTCCCACTAAGAGAAGAACTGGAGAGCTGTTCACATAAACCATCGTATTTGGGGTCTTGTTTCAATATTAAGCACTCCTGTTTTATTTCACTAAGGTGGTAAAGAAAACGTTGACTGCATAATTATCTCTTTTCCCTCTCATCTCTCTTCTCTCTATTTTCTCATTAGGTTGAACAAGAGAGCAGAATCAAGATAAGAAAATCCTCTAGAAAAATACTGAGAATAGATTTTGGTCAAGAAAGCCGTATTCCATGCTTTACAGGGTTGAATACTAATCTAATGGGTGATTATATAGAAGATTAAGACAGACGTTTCTCAGAGACACACAGTAAAAGGAGAAGAGACAACAGTTGCACAATCCAGCCACAGAGATTTGGCCTGGATATAAGAAAATGATTCTTCACCATGAGGTGGTGCACCACAGAGTAGGTACCCTGAGAGGCAGGGGAACCTCTGTATTTGGGGATATTCAAAACTCACCTGGATACAGCCTTGAGCAACCATACCTTGCCTGGAATTGAAGATAATGGACTAAATGATCTTCTGAAGTCCCCTCCAACCTACATTAGTGTGCATTTCTATGGGATACAAAGTCCGCTGTATTGCACGGAAGAAAGGTGAGACTGTGTTTGCCCTGGAGTTGTCAATCTGTAATATGATTCATTGAGGGACGTGAAAGGTTACAAGAGGTGGCAGGTCCAAGACCCTTTGCAATATATTCTGACTCTGTCCACCCCTATGGAACTCAGAACCCAAGGAGAAAGATGCAGAGAGGTATAGTTAAAGGCATTTCAGATGATGCAGTCCCTAAAGATGTCAGACTTGGACAGAATTGGTATTTGCATTGTGTGGCAGTTCATCCACACATCTGGGCACAACCTGCTCAGTTTGTGCCCTGTCATGTAGCTATCTGTGTTAGAGCAGAGCTGGCTGTCCTGCAGCCATGGCTTCCAACCCTCTTTATGTCTTTTCTTAAGGGGAGATGGGGGCCAAGTAAAACCCACCTGGCCGAGGCCGTTGGCCGAGGGAACACTTTTGACAGATCAGGGCCAAACTCCCTGCTGAGACTCTCAACAGAGGAGGAAGCAAAAAGCACACGTGCTTTCATATGCCTTTGGCTTTTCTTGGACTAACTTGATCCCTGAAGCCTGCAGGAAAGCAGAGCTGAGGAGGCAAACTGCTCCAAAAGTAAATGCCGCCTGGGGACTTGGCTGGGAAATAGACAGACATATTACCGAGCCAAACTGTAAATCTAAAATTTTGAAATAAAGTTTGGAATTTTCCTCAGAAAAGCTCGGCCACCAGGAGGTCTGGCTGTAATGCCAGTGCCAGAAGAGGCAGAAAAAACTGGACTGAACTTCAGCAAGCAAGAAATTCCCTGATTGCCAGTGACTGACAAGCTTGGCTTCAGCCCCACTCCTTGAACACACCAAAGCAGCTATCAGAAAAAGGCACCTCCTGTAAAAAACATGGGGAGTTCAGTGGGTGGTAAGAGTCTGCTTTTCACTCAGGCACCCCTCAAGAGTCAGTTAGGAGCTGCACGCTGATCTCAGTAGCAGCAGAGGCTTATACAGTTGAGAAAACAAAGTTGAAAACAAACAGCTGCATAATGTATTGCAGTAAGGCTTTCATGGCACAGAGATAGTGGGTCATAAACAAGTCCCCCAGTAACTGGAGGATATCCAACAAGGCACAAGGCCTAGAAAGAACTATTTGTTTTTTTACTCTTCATGAGATGAAATGCACACTGCAGGAAAATCCCGTGCAAATCAACATAGCGTCATGGAAACCATGAGACCATCAATAAAAGTAATAAATGGAAAGGGTTATAATAATATATACTTAGCACTTTACATTTTCAAAGTGCTGACAGGACATTAAACCTCAAAATACCCTTGTGAGGGCAAAGGCAGCTTTAACATTTTGGGGTGGGCTTGTGAAACAATTTTTGGTCTCAAACTGATCTGACCTGACTTCTGTTCACTAGGATCATACTATTCAGAGTTAAGTGCGATTATAGTATTTTTACACTAGATAAAGTGATGCTTCATTGTATCTCCTCCCCTGAACATGAAAAGCAGAATGCAAACAGTGTTTGCTAGACCACACTGTCATGTCAGCACTGTAAAACTACTTTCTAAGGTCAATTCTTCCTCCTAGCTTGGACCTGAGGACCACTGTGTTTACTATCACTGGAGAATTTTATTACATTCAATTACTCAGTTAACCTTTTTCTCCAGTGAAATAACTGTGCAAGATATAGTTGCCAGTAATTCATACACCAAAATACGCAGACTAGCCATTTCCAATGAACTGAGAAGAGAGCTGCCTCCAAGACAGCCAGAAAAGGAAAACAAGAGAACACTAAGTTATAAAATATAACTTCAAAGGGCTGCTTTTTGTCTTCCACAGATTATTTGTTCAACTGCAGTTTTGAATGAGCTCTGCCTCTCCTGATGCTCAGGTCAGGGGCAGAGGGTGGGGGGAACAGTCAGTTGTTCAGTTTGTTGCACATTTTCACTCCTATTTCCACTTTTTGTTGTTGGGGTTGTGATTCTTCTGCTACTTCTGTTACTGTTTATGATCTCAGTAAGTCAAAATGTCATAAATGCTGGATACTCCTGTGTAGCTGTGCAAGACGGATTTCATTAAAATAATAAAAAATGAAGTAGCTGGCCATAAATAGAATATCTGTGTTAAAAGCACAAAAGCAAAGATTCAAAGAGAAAAAAAAATGGAAAAAGGGAAGTCCAAATTTAGGTCTTCAAGAGAAATGTTTAATCAAAAACAAACCCAGGAAAGGTTAGTTGGTGGCTGTAGAAAGAAGGAAGAGGGAAAAGGAGCAGAGATCTAGAGAATAATATTCAGTGGATATGATATTCAGCCCAATTGTATGATACTTCATCTTCTGCCCATGTAACCTTAAAACTGAACGAGCAAATACTTGAGAAGCAGGTTTTGATAAATGATAAATACTGGGACGGATAGCATTCACTGTTGTAAACTGTACTGTGTGTGATAACAGAGCAAGAATGCTCATCATAGGTAATAGGTAACTACAAAACTAAAAAAAACCCCAACCACCTCCAAAAAAACCAAACCCAAATAAAACAACACTCATGCCAGCACAGTGTGAGATTTCCTGAGCAAGGAAGGAAGTGCTAGAGAATAACTTAACCAGAATTTATCAGGAATGTTCTTCTGAGAAAAATAAACCCAAATTAAGCAATGTTCTTCTTTAGAATCATGGATGTACAGTGACTTGCATAAAAATTCCATAAGCCACCCATTAGAAGAATGCTTAAGCAGCACATTGCTAGCAAAAATTGTGGAATGCATATGTGCTGCCAAACCATGGCACGAGCCACGTGGTGATGGAGATATTTATGTTGATGGGGTGTGTGTGTATGGGCACCTAGGGGAAGGAAGTAGGGAGGCAGGCAGGCAGGCTCTGCAGTTAAGTTCTGTCAGATCTCACTGTGCTGGGGGTTCCCAAATGCATCTGTAACCTCCAGTGGAGGATTTCTAGCTGACCTCTGGGTTCGGTCCCTCTATATTGCTTGACTAAAGAGATAAAAGTAGAGCTGAGAAACTACTTCGAAGAAGACAGAATATTTTGAAGATAAAGTCTTCAAAATGACCGAATCATTATTAGTGATAGTGAGAGAAGGTTAAAAATGATTTGAAAAGACCAACCACTTCACATCACATATTGGGAAATCACCTCAGTGAACATAATCAAGAAAAACTATATGACAGTGGCCTAAAATTTCCATTCTGCTCTCTATTAGATGGAAAGCAATGACAGTTCTGTCTGCTCACAGACTGCGGGTACAAAATTTCGGTGACCCAAGCAGATCCCAGACAGATAATAACTACTGCCCTCAGTTCCCCACAATATGAGTTCAGAAGTTTAAGCTGATACAAATAGTGTGTTTTGCCATTGCAAGCTCTCCTGCTTATCTTCAGATTTTATACTGTGCTTACTACAGTGGTATTCCTTCTAGGCTACTCTTCCCACAAAACACTCTTGCCAAACACGTAATGATCCATTCATTCCATGTCTTGATAAAAAACCTCATGTAAGACATGATAAACACTAGAGCAATTAGCTACACCACCTGCCTATTCCACCTACTTGCCTGACACTGCAGGGGACACCACCACATCAACAACAACTACAGATCCGGATCCAGATCCAGACCAGTAAGATGTCCTTCCACAAACTTCCAATTATGTTTATTTTTTGGCTACTAAATAAGACAAACTTCCTTCTTGCATCCCATTAGCTTGTCCCAGGAAGTATGTAAAATTAGAAAATAGAAAAGCTTCTCTACGAGCTATCAAAGGAAGATGAAAGAAAAAAAACACAAAGAAACACATAAATTACAGGAAATCATGTGCCCTTTAACCAGATTGGTGTAGCAGAAATGTGGACATTCCTTTGGAAGAAAGGACTTCTATTTTGTGGCAAAACTGAATATATAACTCATGCTTTCTACTAAGTAAACCCTAATCACTATACATATTGCATATGCATATTTGAGGTTGTATGTTGGCCAGGGGATAGAAAAACATAACTGACCAAAACCAGACATTCCTTGCTCCAAGATGGAAGTACCTATTTACTGCTCTAAGAGGGAACAATTAAAGATCTCCTTCCTTGAAATTGTTCCTACAAAAAATATATTAGCACAGCTACAACAACTCTTTTGCAAAAGAGTTGAATAGAACAAAATAATATAGGCACGTTCAGTTCACATACACATGGTTAAGACAAGTATGGATCCCCTACATAGACTTATGGGAAAAATATGGTTATTATTGTACCTTGCATTCCTTCCCAGTTCTTACTAACATCAGTGAAAATACTTCCATTGCTTTAAGGTATAGGAGCACAACTCAGGAAAATATTTCAAAACATCTGAAAGAGCCATAGTGCTTTGTTTCTTTATCAACGGGTAAATAATAATAATAATAATATTAAATCAGTTGAGTAGTGTTAAATTCAGTGACTGTTCTACTGCGGGCTAGCTAACACAATCCTATTCATTGTATTTTCAATACTTTCTGAAGGCTCTAGAGGTGTTATGCTGCTTAGATCTGTGCCAGAAGAGAAGTTAGAATACTTAAGAGTGTGATAATTGTATTATTTAACATGCACTGGTAACTGCTGGAACCACAACCATGTTAACTATGTTTCCATTGTCATGGCACTGGAATCATGGAGCAAATTTGAAAAAAATCCCGTGAGAAACTCTTAGAAAATAATCTCAAGAAATACAGAGTGAATTTCTAGTACTTTAGGAAGAAGTATAAGCTTCATACATAGCACTGTTGATCTGAAAATTTTGAACAGAAACCAAATCTGAGTTGTTTTCATTAAAAGATAATGGAAAACAATACATTTACACATAAGATTTCAATTTCTAAGCATATGAGAGATTTTTGCTAAACCTTCTTATTAGTTGCTAAAACACGGTAACTGAAACTTTTTTTTTCTATGGTGCTATTTTGTTTGGACACAGTATAAACCTGCTGGAAGACTGGCTCCAAATTCACTCTCCAGGATGCTTCCATTATTGCATAATTTCTTATTTCCACTTTAATAAAGTTCCTCTCTTAATATGAAATTAAGACCATTTCTACCAACATTACTAGAAAATGACTGAACTCACACTGAGGCCAAGGCAGCTGGGCAGCAGAATGAAGGACAACTGTGCCCAGTTTTGGGTCACATGGTTTTCCCTTTGGACCCAGTACCTTGTCAGAAATAAACTAAAGTCTAATTTTCTTATAATCACAGAATGGTTTAGCTTGGAAGGGACCTTTAAAGATCATCCTAGACCAATTCCCCTGACATGTGGATGTACATGTATCACCAGGTCAGGTTGCTCGAAGCTCCTCACAACCTAACCCGAAACACTGCCAGAGAGAGGGCATCCACAACCTCTCTGGGCAACCTTTTCCAGTGCTTCATCACCCTCACTGTAAAAAAAATTGCTTCTTTATGTCCAGTCTAAATTTACTCTCAGTTTAAACTGTTGCCCATTGTCCTGTCACTATAAGCCACAGTAAAAGTTCTCTTTCTTATAAGCCCCTGTATATGTTGAAAATGCCCCAGTAAGGTCTCCACAGAGCTTTCTCTTCTCCAGGCTGAATAACCTCAACTCTTTCAGCCTTTCTTCACAGTATAGGTGTCCCAGCCCTATAATCATTTTTGTGGCCCTCCTCTGGACCCACTCTAACAGATACCTGACTCTCCTGTGCTGGGGACCCCACAACTGGATGCAGTACTCTGGAAAGCAGAGGTTATTTTCCCAAATACCTGCAAGCAGACATTGTCCCTATAAGCATCTGAAACAAAGGCACCATTCATTGTGTAATTATTAGCCAGATCTGAAGAAAAAACATTTTTAATCTTCATGGTTAAACTGTGTGCTCCATTTCACTTAGGCGAGCCATTTGTTGCACAATTTATGCTAAACAAAGTGTTCTCCCATTCACAATGTATTGTTTCATAAAAACAGAGGAAAAACGCAGAAGGTATGGGCCCACTCCTGTGACCAGCTCACACCACACGAGACAACCTTCTCCTACCATTATCAACAGTGCTATAGTTTAGCAACGTCTGTTTCTAAATGCCTAAACTGAATGGAATCACCAGGCAAGCTGCACCAGGAGGTTTTGCTCCTTTATAAATATGAATGGCTGAAAGGAAAATGTCAACAACAAGAAAAAAAATCAAACTCCATGCACTTTCTACCAACTGGCATACTTTTGCAGATGATGTAAATCTTTTGTTCTACAGCGGATCACAATTATCTAAACAAAAGGATTACAACAGCCAATTGATTTTTGGTAGTAATATGAAAACTGACACAAGAAGTTTCAGTGAGAAGTTTGCCAGTTGGCACAATAAAGAAGGGAAACCCCTCCAATAGGCAGCACATGATAGAACTCCTCCTTTCTAAACACACAGAAGCTGCAGCACTTCTTTTGTAACTTCTTTCCTCATCATTATATTGAGGCAGTTTCCACAGCTTATATTCAGATTCTCAAACCGTGCTCTTGTTCCAGTGCCATAAATGCAGAATGATTATGTTTGTATGAGTGGGCATCAAGAAGATAACCTGTCAGAGACCACGAACTGAAAATAGCGTGTTTTCCTGATTCATGAGCTTGTAACTTATCTTAAACCATTCACTTAGGGCAAAACACTTCTTGCATTCCCCATGTGCCTCCTGTGTGATGGCTTCCACTATGACGTAGCCTTGCAATCGGCCCTGGGAAACTCTTGGGAAGCATTTGAGCTACACTAGTAGAGCAAAGGGTGGTGTGGGTCTGCTTAATTTCAGAAAATGGCAGTGTTGGAATTACAATGTGGTGACAGGACTCATCAGAACAGTTTTATTTTCATGCTTTGGACCTGTGGCCTAATGAATTGGAAAATATTTGCCTATGTCCTCTGCTAAAGTTCTAAATTAGTTTAAACTGACACCTTTTATTAAAAATAGCAGTTTTCCAAACTGAAGTACATGACATGCTATTGCCCATTTGATAACCCAAGTTTCCTTCTAGTCCTATGTATAAAACATAGGCATACCTGGCAGCTGTAAGTTCTCCGCAAGTGAAACTCTAAGCCCTGAATCATGTATTCAGTGCATTGTCTTTACTAGTAGTTTCTGTGTAAATCAACAAGTACACTGAATAATGCTAGCATGGTTCTAGTGCTGAGATTACATTCTAAACCACAGATTATTGAATTTTTATTTACCTGTTTACAGTGCCTGAAAAAAACAAGAGTCTACTGTTCACTGCCTGTTCTTTTAGCTTCCCACTGATGAGGTAGGGATTTAACCATCAGCTTGACTGAACTAGGGTTCTCATTCTTGGGCACCTTGGGAGAGAGAACTTCTCAGGGATCTTAAAGGCTTTTGCATGAAGGCAGAGCAAACTTTGCCTACACATAGTCCCCTCTTCTGACTCCATGTCACTGAAAGGAAAGCAGAAAGAGCTGCGGAGGGCCACCCCCAAAGGGTTTGTTTCAGCATCTGCTGGAGATCTTCCAAAGAGCACTGCTACTCTGCAGTGTAAAGAAATGGTTTGATAACACTCTCGCTGTAGCTTTGAGACACAAATAAAGGCAGCAAGTAGAGATTTAATTTACCCTTCAGATGCTCGCAGCTGTGTTCTGATAATGTTCTTTTAGCTTTTCTTGATGAAAATATAAAGGCTGATAAGTCGTGTTAACAACATTATTATCAGTGGTTTCAGGGATGATAAACATATTCTCTGCCTGAGATTTTGCCTAGAGCTATGTGAATCTAAATAGTGAAGTAGTACAATCCAGCCAATTCTGTTCTAGAGTGGGCTAAAGGATAAGTGAAAGCAGCAGCATTACAATTTATGAAAGATTAGTTTTTAAAATTCCTATTTCCTTAAATAGATTCCACAAAACTTCTCGCAAGAATCATTTCACATCAAGAGATAATAAGGTGGAGCATTGTTCTTACAGAGAACAAAATGAGTCCGTATCCCTTCAACCTCCAAGTATCTGCGATAATTTTGAAGTGGCTGCCAAAACCTCTGCAGCTTCCCAAATGAACGTTTTTCCTTATGGTATGTACGTTCAGCACTCACGCAGCTTAACCTGGACATAACACAGTACAGGAATGATAAATCACTGATCGTAAATACTGACAGTGTTTTTCTTTGTTTGCTGCATGCTACAGGCATGACACTAAGAAAAGCACAGCGCACACAGAGATCTTTCAACATGGGAGCTCTGTCCCGCTCGTGAACCGCCTTCCTCTTCCCTTGTGAGCTGCTTGCTTTCATTTCTTGACCACCTTGTATTCTGAATTTCTTTTTCCTTCCCTTGCCCACAACAGTACCTACAGCTCACTTTAAAGGAAAAGGTTTCATTTCCCTCTGCATGCTACATGCAGCTATGCAGACCCACTCATCTGTCACTTAGTGGCGTTTAAGCCGATGATGTTATACCAGCACAAAGGTGGTGTGAAAGGGCAATTTGGCTCTGTGTACTCTTCATCTGTTCAAGCTCATACTAGCACACTGAGTTCCAAATAATTAAGAGCTCCTCTCCAGCTGGTGTTTTGGTAGAAAAGGTGGTTGAGCAACCCAGTCTGGATTTTCCTACATCTGAAAGAGCCTGAAGATGCCTTGAACATTACATAGACTTTCCTAATATGTTTTCAGTGTCGGCTATAGCACAGCAGTGGGTGGAATGACAAATAGGTATTCTTTGGGAACAAATTGCCACTGTCAGGGTTCAGAGGAGTTCAGAGCATTGCATTTGTATTTATTGACTGATGCTTTCCACTGTTTACAAGGACTTTTCACCTGCCCAATCCATGCAGCTCCACTCAGAGGAGAATTCCCTCTGGTTTGCTGCCAGGGCTCCCCTAGATTTTATCACCCACAAAGTTTGCACACCAATGAAAGAATACAGGGACTTTGAGTGATGTTGTGCATATTCAGGCTTCCCCCCCTGGTCCTGTCACTGACCCACTGTGCAATCTTTCTACATAGGCTTTTTGGAGACAGTTTGGAGCACAAGGTTAATGGGGTGTGTATCACACAATTTGATGTTACTGATTATATATATATATATTTATTCTGGTTTTTTTTTTTTTAGATGAAGTGATATAGGCTTAACCTCATTAATAGGTTGTGAAGCAACAAACGGGTAAGATGTCAAACTTGCCCACCCTTCAACACTATATTTTTAAAATGAAAAGGCAATATGATGGTTTCAACCCTTCCATATTTCAGTGGAAAACTTAGCATGCCATTACAGATGCTTCTGGATATTGTAAGTCTTTTTCCACTGGACTTCTATCCAGAAATTCAGGTGGTTTCTGTTAATAGCTAAAGCACAACGAAGATTTCTAACTGAATCATCTGAAAGACTATTTTAAAGAATGACTACATTAACAAGTATTACCAGCTTCCTGCTCAGACTAAAAAGAATTTATTCTTTTAACGCAACTAACTCCAGGGTGGTTACTTTTTTCCCCCTATCTTCTGCCTCCTCTTGTCTTCAGTCCCTTGAGTTTCACAAATATACAGTAACAATTAATTATGACTCAAACCAAGGTGGTTAACACTGTACTATTAATAAAACCTTTCTGGGGAATTATAAACTACTTTTGCATTCACAGAGTATATAGGTAGCAATATTTATTCATGTATTATTCATCATGAGATGATGAGCTGAATAGGGAAGGTTGTATTAGTGTGGATAAATTAAGAACAGATGAATACCTCACCTTAAAAATCAAACTTAACATGGATTTTTTTTTTCCTCTTTGGAAACTTTTAAGTGTTCTATATATTAAGTGTTTATTGTCTCCTCACCTTTTAAGTTATTTTTATAATTATTGTAATGATCCTTCTGCATTTCCAAGCTTTATTCAATTGTAGCATTATGTGAGGAAAACAGAAACAAGAAGTATTGCTAAAATCACACTAACATGAGATTTGTAGAAGAGAGAGGATGCTGTAAATTCTGTAAATTAAAACAATTCCCAACATTGTTACTTGCACTTCCGTCATTTATCTTGAGGGAAAAGTGATTGGAGTTCATTGTATGCTATTTAGGCATAAAGAAGTGTCAAGAAACTCTCTCCACAAACACATTTTTCACAAACACAAATATTTCAGTGGAGTTGTCATAAATTATTATCAATAACTGTGGCTCGCATAGACTTTGCACATCACATCTTTGAACCGACAGGAAGTAAAACCCCCAGTGAAACTCATATATGGCGCTCCCTAGGTGGTAAAGAACCAATAACACTATAGTATCACACAGGCACCTTAAACAGAACCTTTAGAACTGCATAACATAGTTGTGGAAGAATTTCTTTAGCATGCTGTTTTGTCCACGACAATGACAACACGTGTATTAATTTAAATGGTGCTCTGATCTCATCCCCAAAATGCCACTAGCTCTAGTAAAGCATGGACTAAACAGGAGTCTAAAGACACACAAAAAAAGCCCAAAACTTCAAACTCCCAACTAGTTGAGACAACCTATTAAATAATGCTTAACAATCCATCAACTAGTCATGAATTTGCTCTTTCATTTAATTTTAAATAAAATGGCATTAGATCTGATGAAAAAAAGTGGTAATGCTTTTCATCAGCAGTAAAATTTCCATGGGAAGAAGGTCCACATTTTCAATAAACATCTCATCACAGTTGCAACATTCTGATTCAAATATTTGAAATATTGAAGAAGTTTTGCTATTGTAATTATGAATTTCAGAAAGGAACCAGGAAATACATGAATGAAAATTTTTCCCTGTTTTCCAAACAAGCCTAACTGTCACATTGTAAAAAGAAGTTTGCTCCCTTGTTGAATTATACATACCTAAAAACCTTCCTTTGTGTATTATTGCTGGGGGAGAGGGAGGAGGACACATCTGGAGGGAAAGATTAGGGCATTAAGAAGAAAGTTTTTCTGGTATTTGACATCATGAGTTACTGCAAAATAAAAAGGAGGTACTGCCCCATTTGCAGTGTTTATTTTTCTATCCTTTTCATAAAATAACTCAGTTCAAAAAGCACTGCATTCCCTTATGACACCCATTTCAGATTTCATCAGTAAAAATGTGCGAGTTTTCATGATACTTTCTTTTTTTTCCCTTTTAATTTTGAACGAAAAGGTAAAATAAGTCCTGTATTGAAATGAAGACTAACTTAAAACTGCAATGTTTCCAGTACAACTTAATGGGAAAAGTATAGGCTTGATTATTATTAAGCTATATATATAGTTACATCCCCACGCATAAGCACACACCCCTTTCTGTGGCTTGGAACAATTGCAGAGGACAGATGGACTTGGGAGGGGTTTCACAAGTACTGCAAAAGGTCTCATGCACTGCATTTGTTTACAACTATTTAAAAACACATAAATCATCCACTTCAGAGCAAGCAAAGCGAAAAAGGAGGTGCAAGTAACACACATGTATTTAGCAGCAATAGCAGCAAGCTAACATATCTACAATAACATGCAATAAATGTGGAGAATATAATCTGCTGTAGTTTGTGCTACAGTTTATGCCAGGCCTATTTAATACAACTGCTCACAGCAATGTTTAGTATTAGGTTATAGCGATCTCAGAAGGGAAGAGACACAAACCCAAGTGTGAAGAGCATGAAACTGGTTTGCAGACAGAAAAGGACATAAACAAGCAGTTCCTATGTCCACACTGAGGCCTGAATAGAGTCTGGGATTCAATACAAGGGAAAAGGTTCCTAAAATAGTCTTGACCCATGGTAGTACACAAAACTTGATAAGGAGTTAATCCTATCTAGTAAGGAGCAGTGCTGTGCTGAAGAGTGGGGTTAAATACATTGTGTCAGCAATAGCAACTGAAAGCAATAATTCCCTTGAGGGATACTTTCAGGTAGTGTTTCTGAAGGTGTAATACCCTTTGGGGATGTATGATGACACTTTGAAGAAACAGCCTTTTCCTCCTCCCTAGAAGCCTTTCTTAGCACTGCTCAGTGTAGGATGAGACACCTGTAATTCCAACAGAGGTGGGTGACTCTGAATTTCAATGAACAGCTCTCATTTAAGTATTACAAGAACTAAATCTATTGGCCAACTTCCAAACTCTTTCCTTCTACTAAGCTCCTAGCAGCAAGTCCCTGATCATCTAATAAGCCCCTGGCAGTACCTGCCACTCCTTAAAGAAAGTACTAGTACCTCTTTACAGCTATGGTTTCTTAGGAACACAAATTTCCTTCTGCACTTCTCTCCATCCCTTCCAGTAAACTTACATATGGGAATATGTAATTGAGCTCTTACTGTGCTGTTAGAGAAGAAACCAGAGAATGATGAATTTGCAAATCAATGATCTACCTGTTCTGTGCAAACACAAGTATCCTTTCCTTCAGAAGAGTATAACTGCCCAGCTCCCATCCCCTTGATCTCCCTCTTACTCTTCCCTCCCCAAATAGTTGTTTTCCTTATATTTCTCCTATCTGATGAGTTCTCATTTAATCTAAAATAGCTGCAGCATCAGCATTCTCAGCACTGTACAAAGATGACATACTTAACAGCCTATCTGCCTGTGTTTGAAGCTGCTGCACCTCCAGAGCATCCCTGGATTTGAGGGGGAGGGTGATGTACACTCCAGACAGCAGCTGTTCCATGAAAGACCCTCAGATAACTTTGTGATGCTCCACAAAGGAAAATGTAGATACTGCTTTCAGCTTAAAGTCAGCATGGTTTAGCTAACCATCAAATTCACAGGCAAAGACAGTTTTTCATATTTGGTAAAACTTATTTATAAGGTCAGTCAAATATGCAAGTCAATAAAATAGCGTAGGGAAGGATCTAATTATCCCAGTTTGTGGCTGGATCCATTCTTCTCCCTTTCTTTGGAGAAAAGCTTCCACGGAGCACAAATTCCTACACTGTCAATAGGAGAGAAGAGGACTGAAAATTTTGCACTTTCACAGTATACTCACTACTGACATTCTTTGGAGCTTCAAAATCACAGCCTTCAGCTGCAGTCTTTTGGGGGACAGGTTTTTTTTCTTTTGATTCATTTTTGGATAGATCATTTGAAATTGTGCAAAATCATATTTCCCCAGGCAATACAAATAAATCAATATTCTTTCCACTCCCAATATGTTTGTACAATTCAACAATCCTCCACGTTGCTATTGTGTGTTTTCACTTGAGAATACAAAAATGCTTCTCAGTATTCATGCCACTGGTAAGCATTGTAGTATAAATTCTACAGCAATATTAACCACAGCATGTTCAGACTCACAGGGAGTGTTAGAAGACATTAAAGTTGTGTAAATATCACTGTGCTTGTAGTTCAGCTGAAGTGACTTTGTGAACTGATGATAACCATGAGCTTAATTTTACTTAAATAACAGAAGGCAGGCAAAACTTGCATGCCATGTTGATCTGACAGAATGCAGAAAATCTGACAAAAATCATAAAAAAAATTCTGCCTTTAGACATGCTCTTAGTGGCAAAGCTGCTACAAAAACCTACAGCCCTGGACAATCCTCTTCCCTCCCCTCTGAACTCAACATTCCCTATTTCAGCACAGGCCAGATGAAACAAGAGGGAAAAGCAAAGTTTGTACTGCTGCTGTACATGTTAAATTTACATAATGTTACAGTATGCCAGACAAAATGATCCATTATTCATTGCAAAGAAATTATCCAGTCATTCAATATATGCCAACAGTCAGAGCAAAAATATCAGTATCAAAATTTCCTTAATCCAAATCACTATTAACTTCATTATGTTCTGTCACATCTTGAAGAAGCTGCATTTAATTTAATGAGCTGTTTCTATCCCCTAAGCAAAGAATTTTAGCAGCAGAATAACTGTAAGAAAACTCAGAAGACCCTAAATGGGTTTTTGAAAGCTCTCACAACCACCCATACTCTGTTATACCATTCACTTACTGCCATTCATCAAGCATTTTTTGTGATATCAGAACTTTAAAAGGCTGCATGCTTGGGTTCATGTAAAAGACAAGATTGTGTCATTTAGTATTTAAATGGACAACAATTACTTTAACAGAAACAGAGGTGCAGAGGTGCAATATCTGCTCTTTCACCTACTAATTTGTTTTCCAGTTTTCTTAATGGAAATGCACAGAATTGTTTGATTGACTTGCTAAGAAATCACAATGCATTGGTCTTTTTCCAGAGTTACATGGGCTGTCAGTCTCCCTCATTGACTTTCTAGTCTCAATTTTCCTCCAAGTTTTGTTTGGTTTTTTTTTTTTTGGCTTCCTACTTTGCACTTACTCTCATTTATTTTCTTCATAAATCTGTTTCGTTACTCTGCAACTACAAAGCATCCCATCCATTTACTTTCTGCTACTGTGCCCCCAAGGAAAGCCACAGGGAGAAGACCCTACATGAGTGCCATGAAGGTGCTATTTAGACAATGACTACGTGATAACTGGTAGACTTGCGGACTCTTGTGGAAGTCCCCTGGCAATAGCTACACCTTACTTAAGTGACAGAATGACATTAAAATCCTGCCTTTCCAGGGACACACATACAGCATTCCTCATCACCGGGTGTCAGCTGCAGTTTTGGTCTCTCACATATACCAAACAGAATTTAACAACTGATAGGCAGAAGCCAATCTCCGCGGCCAGAAGAGGTTATGCTCTGATTCCACTGATTCATTCTGATAACATGGAAAATAATACAGTATGGTCAAAGCAGTGTTCAGGACCGAAAGCATTTGTGATGTATGCATGCTATAAAAAGGGTCTTATTAACTCCAGCAGAAATGGAATACAAGTACCAGGGGTAGCTTCATACCACAAGTCATTTGAAGATGCAGTGAAGGAGCCCTCTACTTATCTAATTTATAAAGTGTTTAGTGAGGGAAGCTTTATGTTGGCTAAGAAGTAATAAGGGATGGGATTCAGGCACTAAAGTACAGGCATTTGGTGTCATTTTAGATGCATTTAGATGTTGTCCGAGACATTTGCAGAATGCTGGGGGATATGACCTAGAACTTACAGAAGACATTTAAACAGACACTAAATGTCTATAGTGAGATAACCAGAAACTTCTCTCAAGGTGTGTACAATGCACAATGGCTAGTGACAGTCCAAAATGAGAAAACATTTTGTTTAAGAAAGAGAAACATGCTTAGTTAAGGAATCTCCTCCTGCTTCTTTGGCTGGGGGCACTGTAGGGCCTGGCAAATCAAGGAATTTCTGCTTAGCAGGTTACTAGCTTGAAATCTTCCAAATTACATAACGGGTACAAAGAACAAAAAAAAGAACCCGCTCACTCTGTGCTAGAAGAACTCAAATTATCTTCCAGGTTTATGAACAAACACTTAGAAGTCACTTGTAATAATTTGATTACTGCTGTGAACAAATAGGTCAGTTGATCGCTTTAAAAAAATGTCTATTGACCAGTCATCAGACTCACCAAACCCTTATTTTCAGATGTCAGAAAACTTAATTATAAAACAAATTAAAACATGTCATTGCAGCATTATCTATTTCTGTCCATACCTAACAACGACAGACAACTAATCCTTTTTTGTGTGAACTGAGCAAACGCGGGCGAGGCATGAGAAGAATTCACACAGCTATATGTAATAATATCTTACAGGAATAATAAAGATGCTGAAAGCTAGAATTATGACTCCTAGGACTCCTAGGAAGACTGGAGTACAAATTTGGAGCCTGATACGGAGCGAGTATGAAATGGAGTAGCTGGAACATTTCACAAGGTAACTGGTATCGTGTGGTGGCAGAGGAGGATGGACATCAAATGAAAGTCATTAAAAAGCACTGCATTCAAATGTACGAGGAGTATGCCCACACTGCAGGAGACAGCAGGAGGCAGTGAATCATCCAACATTTAAATCAACACCCCCTTAAAACAAAATGTATTCAGCTCAACGTGGGTATCTCCAGCGGGCTCCAAAAGTTCTGACAATGCGTGGCATGGGTTACTCACATCTCGCTCTGCCTGTAACGCAGCCACAATTTAGTAAGTAACTTGATTCAGAGGCACACAGAGTTTCTGATGAATCATAAAATGATCAGTGTCTCATTTAAGGGCTTTCTGTCACCACTGTAGATTTGCTAGCACTAATTTTATGTAGAAAAGGGCTTTCTGGGACAGAATGATGATAGAGTGTAGTGTGGTGGGGAGGAAGAAAAAAAAAGAGAAAGGAGAAATGAATTCAAGGGTCCTGGGAATGGACGGTGAAAGTGCTGTGGAAACAGCATGTATGTTTTCTGCATTTTTTTTTTTTAAGTGAATATTGAGGAGACATTAATCAGATTGTTAAAAACCTGGCAGAATAATTGTGTCAACAAAACTCCTTTTTTACTCACATTCTATTAAAACACTTTGAAGGATTTCTATGGAAACAGTAGGCTGGTACAGTGGGAAATACCCAGCATAGCTGAAAATGTCAATCTTCCTTTCAGCAGTGGACTGTCCATAAATAGAAATTTGGTGCAGCAAAACTGGTATCACTTGGAAGCAAAGTCTCAAGTAAGGGAAGTACAGCAGTGCATGAACACTTAAAAGCCAAGACAAAGCAGGTGATTGCCTCTCTGAATAGCAATAGTACCATGCTAACAATTACATATGTAATTACACTATTTTATTTATTTTGGAAGGGTGTACTTGGATGTATCAGGATATAGCATCTATTTGGATATACCAGAAGAGTTCCTGCTTCTCATATTTTTGCATTTAGAGGTATCTCCTAGTGACAGAAAAAGAGGAATAGCTCATTTTATTTATTTATCTTAAAACTGACGACACTCCACATCACACAATGAGCATTATTGACTCTGCCTTATCTGCTACACACTCATACCTTCTCTTTCACCATTCGTCGTTGTTCAATGTTCCATTTAACTCTACTATGGGCCCTTCCCAGTGCCCAGGGTAGGAGTTCCTATAAGGATTTAAAAACAAAACCCTAAAACCACACTGTATTCTTAAAAAAAAATGTAAACCAAGAAAGAGCTCTTCTTGCTTTTCTCAGAAGGCCCTCAGTTATGCACACACCCCTTCCCACACTCTTCCCACACACACAGATCCTGTGACTGGAATAGCTGCTTCCTATAGCATGAAATACTGTGAAGGCTCACTTCAAAACTGAGACTGTTAATCTCACCAGAATCTTCAAATTTCTAAACCATACAAAAATGTCATGATCAGAGTTTGCAATATACCTTTCTTCTGCTTTCTACACACAAAGAAAATTAGCCCTCTTTCAGTTCTCAATACTTGTTTAGCAACATATCTGAAGAGCACATTCGTCCTTATTGCTGACATGCACTTTCAGTAGCTTCCAATGCAGGTTCCAAAATGCTTACATAAGTAGAGACTGATTTCTGTACTTTACAAAAGGATGCAAGGAAGCACAGAGATATCATAAACATACTTTATACGAGTGCTTCTTCGTTTCTGCCTCTGAAATTCTGGATGGCCAACTCTTGCTGGTTTTGCACACAAACTGGGGTCAAAGTTTTCTCTTGGTGGCAAGCGGCAGCTTGGATAAGATCGGGTGGTGACTCATTGGTTATGTACGGGGGTAGAAGCTACTGGTCTTGGTTACGATAATATTGCTGCATTAGATTGGTATCACTGCCTCCTTTAGTCATTAATAACAAGAATTGCTGTCAAATACCAATAAAAATCCACTGCTTTTTTCCCATGTTTCTTATTTCCCAAGAATGGAATGCTTTTCACATATGGACAACGCAATCTGGACTGCAGTGACATAACTTGAATGAAACATTGCCCATTGCTTCTGATTGTTATTTGTTGACAAGTCCACTTATTTAAATGTGCCAAAGTAATAACAAGATGGAATTTAAGATAAGCATTCCAGAACATATTATTTAGGAATGCTGTGGGCAGCATGGTGTTTCATGCACTGTGTTGCCTGTTTTATCAGTAATGAGTTCATGACTAAATACATTTTGGGCATTTGCCAAGCTGATGGGATTGTGAAAGACTGAGGACCACAAGAATGATGGCCTGAAACTACAGAGCTCAGCAATGCAGAAGATCTTTGCTAGACCAGTACAGGATTTCTCAGTAATCATCTGTAAATTATGCAATTACAGCTGATTAGCGTCAAACTCATGTGGACACGGATTGAATAAACACCATACAATCATGCTGCACAGAATAAGGCAGCACTCCACTATATTGAAATAGGGCTGCAGAAATAAGGAAGACCTATCTACTTTGAAAGTAACCATCTTAGGAATTGTACTTTTCTTTTTTCTTATAGTAAAATGCAATCTACTCTCTCAATCACCTCACATAAAGATTAACCAGATTTAAAAAAAAAAAAAAAAAAAAGTCAGAAGCTTGGAATTCATAACTAACTTCAGAAAAAAGTTCCAACATTCAGATGCTTATAAGGAGATAGAACATCCCGATCTTCCACAAAACAAATCTCACAAGTACAAGCTCTTTGTGAACTTTTTGGAAAGTCTCCTTCTAGCTGCAACTAGAAACATTGGTTTAATTTTCAAAACCAGCTACTGTCTTATGTCTATGTGGATAGAAAACTTGTAAGGGACAATACCTTCCAGAAACCCCGCTTCCTTGAGAATGTTTTGAAATGGGTACCCCAAGTATGATCCATCTTTACATAGCTAGTATCTTTTTAAAATTTAGACTGCTTTCTGGTAGCCATTTGCAACACTGAGATTTTTAAATATAGTCAGAACTGAGTCTGAAAATTAGTACAATCAGTCAATTTTAAAAAGTCATTTGCAAGTAGCAAGATTCTTTTTATATAAGTAACTTGTACCATGGCTAAACTAGGAAACAGCAAAGATGCAGTTTGAGGTATTTAAAAAAAAAAAAGTTCACTGCATAAAATGCTTCATATTGTACAAGCAAGGAAAATTGTTAAGACTTCAGCGAAAAAGAAAGAAGAAAAATAATCACCATTTTATCACTACTAGAAAAGACAGGAAGTTCTCAAAGGTTCAGGTGGAAAAGCAAATTCCTGCAGCAACGTGACCACCAGATTCTTAGTTTTTTTTACACATTACTCTGTCAGGTCCAGCCATTCTGGTAAACTAACACTGGTTGAATAACTGCTCATCAGTATGAGACACAGGGTCAGAACTGACAATAACTTTCTCATGTCCAGGGGGTAAAAACATTAAGTACAACGACATTATGAAAATCTCTTCATTTTATTGTAGGTTTGAAGAATAAAAACATAGACAGATTAATAAAGTATTAACAGAATCCATTGTGAAGACTTCTGTCCATAGGGAATGAATTTGAATCAGTGTTACTGACCCAAAATAGGAGCCAAGTGGTAATTGATAACTAGCTGATACGACGATAGGTAATCACATAGTTCCTGAGGTAACATATTACAGTGCTCCTGATACCACAAGGCAAACTGTGCTACGTGATTTTGTTTTGTTTCTTCTTGTCAATATTACCAGAGAGGGAAGGGTTTGGATGAATCACAGTGGATGTGCTACCTCTTGGATTTCCACTCTAGGAAAAGCACTGATATATCAACATGGTGAAAACTGCCTGCTTACAGCTTACATTATTTTCCCAAGTTGTGAACCTGACCCATTTCCCAAACCTCACACTAGCTGCTTTTAAAGTGTCTTTTTGGCATGTATGATTCAATCATAAAATCAAAAGCATGTTATCATGTAAAAAGTGTAATCCTGAAGAACTTGATCTGTTTTGAGTTCTACTGTTTTTCTTGGTGACAGCAAAATACATGCCTCTGAGATGGAACTGCTGAGCAAAAGCACTTGATTACATTAATAACCTTCATATGCGTAAAGGAAAATTAATTAACAGAAAGATATCTGCCCACAAAGACATACCAGCAATTGAGTATCTGGGGGGAGAGAAGAGTTCTTTGAAGTACTTAGGACACATGTCAATCTGAGAGATAGTTTGAAGTCATTCTTTTACAGGTGAACTAATGAAATCTGCATCCTACAGATGTGTCCTTTTTCTGCCCTGAATATTTTCCTCTTGCATTAACCCACTTGCCTTCCATTTTGTCACTGATGCCATAGGCAGTCTCTATCATCCATCAGAGATGAAATGTCCTGTCACTTGTCCAGAGTAGTACCAGGGTCTGACAGCCTTGCCAGATAGAAGTCACAACACGTTCTCCTCGTGCTTCATGCTCACTGTGCCTTCCTTCAGGGATTGCTACCCAGCTCATCTGATCATGCTCAGAAATCTGCACAGGCAGCCCCATCTTTGAGATGTCGATTTCCCTGCCAAATATGGCTGGACACAACCAAGAGTTAAATGACTAAAAGTGTGGCAGGAAGGGTGAAGGATGAGGAAGAGTTGGAAGCAGAAAGATCTGAAGACTGACAGGTACTGATAGACCAGTTACTTAATCCTTTTATCCTTACAGGGATAAGCAAATTAAAATAAAAATTAAATATCTAAACCAATGATGGGGGATCAGAAGATGCTGTAATAGATGTTATTCAGACGAGTCTTAAGGGTACCTAGTGATAACACAGCAGAGATGAAACACATTTATTAAGCCTTTTTCTTTCATCTAAAAAAAAATGTGTGAATAAAAGGAATACCTTTCCATCTAGTTCAATAAGAAGTTATCCACTGCAATCCTAAAACTGTGCTTTAGAAACATAGAAATGTCTGGGTTGGAAGGGACCTCTAGAGGTCATCTAGTCCAACCCCCCTGCTTAGAGCAGGGACATCCTCAACTAGAGCAGGTTGCTCAGAGCTTTGTCAAGTCCCACACCGTGAATGTCTCCAGGGATGGGACCTCAACCACCTCCCTGGGAAACTTGTTCCAGTGCTCCACCACTCTCCTGGTAAAGAACTTCTGCCTTACATCGAATCTAAATCCACACCTTTCTAATTTAAATCCATTACCCCTCATCCTTTCACTCCAGGCCTTTGTAAACAGGCCCTCTCCAGGCTTTTTGTAAGCTCTCTTCAGGTACTGGAAGGTGGCTAGTAGGTCTCCCTGGAGCCTTCTCT
This sequence comes from Chloroceryle aenea, assembly GCA_013399075.1. NCBI lineage: Eukaryota > Metazoa > Chordata > Aves > Coraciiformes > Cerylidae > Chloroceryle > Chloroceryle aenea. Next base: position 492,825 of record VWZY01006109.1, on the reverse strand, counting down.
TCTCCAGGCTGAACAATCCCAGCTCCCTCAGCCTGTCCTTGTAGGAGAGGTGCTCCAGCCCAGCCTTCTGTGAATTTGCTTTAACTCACTAAAAAAACCATTTCAATATTACTTGATGAGATTGAATTTTCCTTGTATTACTAAAAAAATGTTTCAGATACAGTTTGAGGTAAGAAATATTAATCAAGGGTGTAGCTGACTGATGTCATTATTATCAGGAGAGATGGGATTTGGTAAAACAGTTAATTGGAGTTCAACATGGAATTGGGGCAGGCTCTGAAGTCTCACTGCAATTGTTTCAAGGCTGTTTGCGCATGCATATGTGAAACTTTTGATGGCTGCCTTTCTTTGGTAAGTGTCCCTTTCATCAGTCAGAGATATTGTGCAGGAATCAATTAAAGCTCAGTGCATTGTTCACCAGAGATGAAATTCTGGAATATAAACCCCTCCAGACTCTCTTAAAAAATCTCTATTCATCTATTAGGTTCATGTCAGGCTTTCCTTCCTTGGTAAACATCCTCAGTGGAGTGCTTAGTAACCCAATAAAAAAAGAATAATTCCAGTCTGCTTGCATGAACATTGGAGAGCACTGAGTACGGGAATGTTAGAATGACAAAAATGAGAGTATAAAGAGAGAGTATAAGAGGAGTGGCTACACAAAAATCCCAAAATCTAATTTACCAGGTGGTGTCAGAAGTAGAAAAAGTAGAGAAGAACAGGGAAAAATATTTCCCAGTGAGGCTTTCCTGAAGATCTCATCCTGCTGCTAGGAAGAAAACTGCAAAATTCCAGAAGGTCAGTGCAAAATTCATACTGTTTCTGCCAACAGAAATATGAATATGTGTCCATGGGCAGGGCATGTGCACTTCTATCAGAGTGGGTGTTACACCAGTATTTTCAACACCATCTTCCTCCTCATCAGAAAGGTTACAGAGTGAAAGCAAAAGAAAAAAACCCACAATATTTAAAAGCCTCATGAACAAGAACAGCTCATGCTCTTCTAAAACATTTTTTAATCTTCTTTTTGTTTGTTCACAGCTAATGGCTTACACATTATCACATAGGAGCTACTGTTACCATAAGGGCCATTTATAATTTTACCACAATTTTAATAAAAATAAATAAATAGTCGAATCCCCCAAACCTTTTAGGTTGTAATCCAGGGAGGTAGACATTTTTCTTAATGGCATTAAAGTGGTTTAGCCAACACTGACTATTTTTATAACACTGGCCCCATTGTTGGTGATAATAAGACTAGGGGAGAGACCCTGGGAGGTAAACCACACATTTATTTGGCCTTTAAGATTTACTGTGGTGTTGGCTACTGTGTGATCTTTGTGAAATTCAGGGATGCAAAGTCCAGTGTTCACAAAGACTAGCGCCAGCAGCTTGGACGTGGCTTTCCCACTGTTATTTCTGGGACGTTTCTTGCACTCTGGTATTTGTACCCTGGTTCTGAAGTCTTGACAATACATTTGGTAGTCAGCTTCCCAGCTTCTTTTCTTGAGGTGGATTCAGTGCGGTGTAGATGTAGTCTTGAAGAGGTTGCTAAATGTACTCAGGGCAGCCTGTCAAGTCCTGATGCTACATTAGCCCTGAGCTGGTGTACCTGTGTGTCAGACAAAGGATAACAGGGCAAGAGAGACTGACACTGCCTCAGATAGCCTGCAGGGGAACAGGAGACTTGTGAGTCTCTGATGCCTATTTCACTGTCTAAATGAACTGCTGCTTTGGAGTTAACAAAATGAGGCTGCTGACCTCCAAAGAAACCACCCTAGGTTTTGCAACACTTTTCCCACTCCTCCCTAGCTGCAGGGAACGTAGGGCTTGGAGCTTCAAGGGACAGGAGAGACAGAGGGCAACCTGGGCCTCCCGACAATGATCACTTGCAAAAAAATTATTAACAGGTTATGGGACATCACATGTATTTGAAGTAAAAATATTGCACACCCTGCATATTTACTGCTTCTCCCTAGTCAACCCTATGCAAGGTACTCCGTTTTTTTGAGCAACCTTTAAGTACACTGTTTAGCTTTCTCCTTTACAGACTTCTCATTTTTCTTCTCCTGAGTTATTTATTTCAGGGAGATATTGTCAAGGTTATCTAATAATGGTTGTTACAAACTTTGTGATTCATACAGTATAGATCCCACAGAAAAGGGAACTGCTTCAAGAATGGTAACAGAAGTCAATAGCACAGCTCTTGCTTTCAATGATAGATTTCTCAGACAGCTATCACTTAGGATTGTATTCTCTGAGCCTCTGGCTGCAGGTGATTACTTTAAAATATTTTTTTTAGCCTGAACAGTTCAGCCATTGTAAAAATAAAGAGAGAGGAAGTATGGGGAAAAGGGGAAAATTCCACCCCAGCAAAAGGAAAAAAGCTCTCTTTCATTTTAGAACAGCAAGATTTTCTAGAAGCAGCCAGAAATTAGAAACCTGAGGTGGAAACAGTCCCTAGAAAAATGCTTTCGATGGTGCCATTTCATTTTGATTTTGCCTCTTCACAAAGCTTAGAAAACCTGATTTTGTGCTTGTACAGTAAAATACACGGGTCATGGACCTCGGGAAAGCCCCAAGTCCAGATAAATTCTGACTGTACACATGCACATACATATCTAACTTAGCAGCTTTGTGAAGAAGTTAATAAGGATACATGGTAAAGGAGGCAGGAATTAGTCATTACTTATGTACAGATATGAGCCCTTGGGAATACATCTTTTGTATCCCTGATGGCTTGATTCCAATTCCCTGCCCTGATATTTTCCTGTTCCTGAGAGGGACAACTGCTTTGATGCCATCTCCAATTAAAATTGATTCCTTCCAGCCTTCATTAACACACACCAGACTTAGAAACAGCAAGGTTTTAAGTAATTCAAAAATATCTGTATTGTATGCAGTGATAAAAAGTTAAGCCTGTCTGAATCCTAATCTGCATCTCAAAGTTTATCAGCAGGTAAAATTCTTAAAATTTCTCAGGCAAGATCATTTCTAAGCTTTATGATATATAAGCTTAAAAGTTTTTCTGTATGGGAACATGCTTATGGATTTTACATTAAGGCAAACCAGAAAGCTCTCAACTCCACAGGGATTAATAACCATACGAAATAATAGACTGTCATGTGTATATTATTTACATGACATAGTACTTTCCACCGAGACTCCCATCCCAGGAAGAAAACAGAACAAGTGCAAGTGAAATATTGTAGGAAAGAACACATGGCATCTGAAGAGTAATGATTTCTAAAGCAAGAAAGATGAAAGTTATTCATCAAAACTTCTAGTTAGTCTCTTCCTTCTTCCCCACCCACTTCAAAATGCACTAGTTGATAAACTAGTAGCATGTCAGCACAGGAAGAAACTTTTAAATTTTATCACCTAATAGGATATAGAAATGGATTTAGAAGAAAGTTTAAACAGGCTTAAGTGAATGCTAGTTTCTCCAATTTACAACTTCTTCCAGCTTTCCACATGTGGAAATTCACTTGGAAAGTTCCAGAGATACAATTTTCACCTTCCTACATGTCACCTCCGATTCAGCTCACAGTTCACAAGAATTCAAGGGACTAAATCCTTACTTGACATGGGTAATTGCAGACAGCCCAAAACAGAGCACATCTACTTACCTTTGGGACTGCAGAAATGTGTACCCACTTACCCGACCCATTGAGACATAGCAGTTCAGAAGCATGAAGATGAGAAAAATGCCTTAAGAGAAATGACTTTGCAACCTCAGCTGGGCTGGCCATTTGCAGAAGTAGAAAAGTGCTAGGGTTGAATAATGGCACTGTGATTTGTTCACTACGGTGCTACAAACTCTTCAAGCAACTCAAAGAGAAAAAAAGAGGAGAGGCTTTCTGCTTATTTTTCCTAGGACAGTAATAACATGAACAATGAAAGCCAACAGATAAATTTTACTTCAGGCTTTTTGTTTGTGTAAGGTTTTTGTTCTTCTAATGCTAATTTTTCCACTTACTCAGTCATACCAGTTTATCATCAGTTTGCTACCATCCATATACCACTATCTATCCAACCCAAGCAGAAATGCTAAGTTTCAGCTTTTTTTTTTTTAAGATGAACTGACCATATTTGTTTTTGATTACTGGTCTTTGAACTTATTTTAAGAGCGGTCATCTTCTGAATATATCACTCCATAAATATGTTACAGTAGGGTTTCATGTTTACTGTTTCTCAATGACTTCCAGATCAAATTTATTCTGTTTGAAACCAAAAAAGATAGTACGTGTGCTTGGTTTTGGGCTGGGGTTTGTTTTGTTTTGTTTCTTTTTAGGCATGCAGAGGGGAACGGAGACGGAAGCAAGGTTAACCAGTATTACGCTGTCAGCCATGTCTCTGGAAGTTAGGCTGGCTCATGCATCCTCTCCATTGCCACTTACAAAGATTTAGCAACTGGGATTTCACTAATGACTCCTTTTATGACATGAGAGACAGGACAGCGTATAGTTTGTTCCCCATAGCCCTGCTGGCACTCCACTGGCAAAAGGATTGAAAAGTAATGACAGACTTACTCTTGCAAGTGCAACATGCATATGAAAGTGGTAATACACACAGGGAACAGATCTCTTGACTAAGAACATGCCATTTTCACGTAGTCACTTTTCTGACCGCAACCGCGCTTTATACTCCAGACATAGTTCTTTTTTTCCTCTGCTGTGGCACAGCAGATGGGAAGCATTTAAAACCTTTTAACAGGACCCAACCTACAGCTAAATGACAAAATCCTGACAAAATAATCCTTAAATTTACATCCCTGGCATTTTGAATGTTCTGTGATGGGGTCAAAAGTCTTGATAAACCAGAACTCTCACACTGAAAAGGAAAAACCAACACAAGAGCCGTGACTCATTGAATAGTAAGAGAAGCAGACGTCTCCATGAAGTCCTGTTTTCAACAATAAAAGTTTTAAAGATGCAATTTAGAAAATACCTCAGCTTCCCAGCTGTATTTGNGTTGTTTTTTGGTGTGTTGTTGTTGTGAATTTTTTTGCTGTAATTGTTGTTGGGTTTGTTTTGTTTTGTTGTTGTTTTGGGTTTTTTTTCTATTTTTTTATTTATCTAACCATTCTTTTACCAGGAAACATCACAAGGACAAATGAAGTCTTCTTTTGCAAAGGCATCCAGGCCAACTAGCACTAAATTATTTTAACAGAAAATTAATTAAAACAAAAACATTTAAACACTATAATTCTAAACACGGCCTTCAGCTACATACATGCCAAGCTACGGCAATTGCAATGCAGTAAATCACTGTGAGATACATACTAACAAAGTAAAAACCCTGATTTTTGCCAGGACAAGGGCAAAACTCTCTTAAATATTTTGAAACTGAAGTCTTGAAATGATCAATTATCAACAGACAGCTGCTTGATTTTTTTGTTTGTTTGTTTTGTTTTTAATGAAATTTAGCCTTTCATTGCTGTACTTAGAGTTGGTAACTACCATTTGTTTGGTTCTGACTTACATAATCCAACATGTTACTTACTAGTTTTCGAATTCTCATCCGGTTCCATTGCCCAGTCTTCTCCCTAGTACTTACGTCAAACCTTTCAATAGGAAAAGTACACAATATCCTCCTGAACTAATTCTGCTTATCAGTTTTATGGAGATGGAAAAATCCAAACAATGTTATATACTGCCCTATTAATACAAATTTCACTGTGTTTCTTTCGTACTAGCTACAAAACTCTTTAGTTCATTCCAAGGATAAATGTCACCACACCATAATACCCAGACTTGCNTTCTGCTTATTTTTCCTAGGACAGTAATAACATGAACAATGAAAGCCAACAGATAAATTTTACTTCAGGCTTTTTGTTTGTGTAAGGTTTTTGTTCTTCTAATGCTAATTTTTCCACTTACTCAGTCATACCAGTTTATCATCAGTTTGCTACCATCCATATACCACTATCTATCCAACCCAAGCAGAAATGCTAAGTTTCAGCTTTTTTTTTTTTAAGATGAACTGACCATATTTGTTTTTGATTACTGGTCTTTGAACTTATTTTAAGAGCGGTCATCTTCTGAATATATCACTCCATAAATATGTTACAGTAGGGTTTCATGTTTACTGTTTCTCAATGACTTCCAGATCAAATTTATTCTGTTTGAAACCAAAAAAGATAGTACGTGTGCTTGGTTTTGGGCTGGGGTTTGTTTTGTTTTGTTTCTTTTTAGGCATGCAGAGGGGAACGGAGACGGAAGCAAGGTTAACCAGTATTACGCTGTCAGCCATGTCTCTGGAAGTTAGGCTGGCTCATGCATCCTCTCCATTGCCACTTACAAAGATTTAGCAACTGGGATTTCACTAATGACTCCTTTTATGACATGAGAGACAGGACAGCGTATAGTTTGTTCCCCATAGCCCTGCTGGCACTCCACTGGCAAAAGGATTGAAAAGTAATGACAGACTTACTCTTGCAAGTGCAACATGCATATGAAAGTGGTAATACACACAGGGAACAGATCTCTTGACTAAGAACATGCCATTTTCACGTAGTCACTTTTCTGACCGCAACCGCGCTTTATACTCCAGACATAGTTCTTTTTTTCCTCTGCTGTGGCACAGCAGATGGGAAGCATTTAAAACCTTTTAACAGGACCCAACCTACAGCTAAATGACAAAATCCTGACAAAATAATCCTTAAATTTACATCCCTGGCATTTTGAATGTTCTGTGATGGGGTCAAAAGTCTTGATAAACCAGAACTCTCACACTGAAAAGGAAAAACCAACACAAGAGCCGTGACTCATTGAATAGTAAGAGAAGCAGACGTCTCCATGAAGTCCTGTTTTCAACAATAAAAGTTTTAAAGATGCAATTTAGAAAATACCTCAGCTTCCCAGCTGTATTTGCCCACCACAATATAGTGGAGGAGGAGACAATATATACAGGGTTTGGTTTCTGGGAAATCTCAGCTGCCTCCCTGCTGATATGCATGTTGCTTCAGTCTTCAGTTCCGGGTGGAGGCTACCTCCCCTTAAAAGTGTCACTTACTGGATTTCTCTTCTAAAGCAAGGCAGTGAAACATGGGACACCTCAGAAAATGGTTGCATCTTGCTATAGGAAATATGCCAAAAAGGGTCTTCTGCAGGAAAAGAAAATTGGCAAATGAGAAAGTCCCTCTATCTGTAAAATAAAAGACATGACACTGTTTTAAGGGCCCACCAAACATTTTTTTGGCCTAGCAAAATACTCCTGGCACTGCAAGCATCCTGGGTTAGTCTGTGACAGTTACTCTTTTTTAAAGGTAGGAATCCCATTTTACAACATAGCCTGGAGACATGAAACAAATCAAGACATCCATATTTTGCAATAGTTTCTTGGCATGATCCATGTGGCAATTAAAACACTTTTAATTGAAATTACTGCCATAATTTGCAGGCTTCCTTAATCCATCTATGGTATCTGCAGCACCTCCAGGCACTTGTCTTGTTCTCATAATATAAAACCAACAATACCATGGCAGGGCTTGAGGGGATGTCTGAGGATTATGAGAATTTAGAAAGGAATGCCAGTATGAAAACTTGGCTGCTGTTTTTTGCTGTTTNTGTTTGTTTTGTTTTTAATGAAATTTAGCCTTTCATTGCTGTACTTAGAGTTGGTAACTACCATTTGTTTGGTTCTGACTTACATAATCCAACATGTTACTTACTAGTTTTCGAATTCTCATCCGGTTCCATTGCCCAGTCTTCTCCCTAGTACTTACGTCAAACCTTTCAATAGGAAAAGTACACAATATCCTCCTGAACTAATTCTGCTTATCAGTTTTATGGAGATGGAAAAATCCAAACAATGTTATATACTGCCCTATTAATACAAATTTCACTGTGTTTCTTTCGTACTAGCTACAAAACTCTTTAGTTCATTCCAAGGATAAATGTCACCACACCATAATACCCAGACTTGCAGTATTCAAAAAGCCCATTTTTAGTGTAATAACATTCTGTGGAGGTGCTTAAGCATGGGGGGAAAGCACATACAGTTAAGAGCTACCTACATCTGTTTTTCCAGCTTACTGCATCTTGCATATTAGTTCTCCACATTGGTTTGCTGCCCACCAGAATGCACTGAAGTATGAAGTAACAAACCACCCTCCACAACACACTACTTTCTGGAGGGCTGCAGTTTCACAGAGACTGAGAAACATTTGTACAGCTGTTGTTTAATACTAATACTTATCCATCTGGTGGCATGCACTGTCTGTGCCTTCCCACCTTTATAGAATAGGAAAGTAAGCAATGATCAACCTGACTGACACCAGCCTCAACCCATCTTTCAGAGGTTTGCTCTGTGTGTTGTCATGGCCTCTCTGTCCAGCTCTCTAAGGTGATGCTGGTGATGCCTGGACCCTCATTCCCATAGTGAGGTTGTGGCTGCTCTCTGTCAGCCTTGGAGAAATCTGACAAGCTGTAGCGGGTCCAGAAAGCAGTAGCCACTGACCTCCTGCCTCTGCAGGTAGGGTGGCTGTGAATCCCCAGGCGTGCCTGGCCCCACAGTGACAGCTTGTTTGTGCCTGGACTGTTTTTGAAGCCTGCAGCCAAGCTACAGGAGAGATCAATTTTCCTCCTATATTCCCCAGGGCCACCTCAGGTCTATCGCCTTTCCGCCCCTCCCCGATTTCACCACTCAGGACAGGCAAGGGTGCTCACCGGGAAGGTCCCAGCCTGTGAGACATGCACCACCTCTTGGTGCATTGGCTCAGCACAAGTCCTGCGTGCTGGGCAGTGTGCATCTCTTTGCAGAGGCCTTTACAAAAACGACAGTAGAAGTCATGGAGTTAAACAGTTAAAATCAATAGCCTTCACTCAAGACTATTTAATATTTATTTGTTTTAAAACTCCAGCAATATGCATTCCATAGAAATAAATTTCTGATACTATTCATCTTCTGAATCTGCCTCTATCTTATTTGAAGCAACAGATAAGACATAAAGCAAGTGGCAAGCAATTTAACCTTCCTCAGCAGACAAATACTGTTTATCTTATCATTTAAATTATGAAAATAGGCCTAGAGGATTTGGCACAGGAAACCTAACAAACAATAGGTTAATTAAAGCTTTAGGAGAATATACCAAGCAGTCTATCATTAAAGCAAAGGGTGAAGGTTTGGATGACATGTATTTGAACTACTATCGTTCATTCTGAGACTGACTATCAGAAGCTTTATAATCATTTACTGCTATCTTACTCTGATGTTAACTAGTAAAATACAGAAATCTGAAATTCTGATTATTACTTTTGTAATTTTGGTACTTGGCATCTCTTTCTTTGAGTAAGGGATGTGTGAATTAATTCATCATGTGCATTTTTCAAACACTCTGACATCACTAGTTTGAATAAAGGGTTGTTGGTTTCTAATTACAATCAAAAGAACATACAAAAATGGGACAATCAAGACACAATGGAAGAAGAAAATAACGATTTAGAACATAATCAGAGCACAGTGGATAGTGTTTAAAAGGAATATTAGGTAAAATAGGTGGAAAAGGAGTGAGAACAATTTCTGTGAGAGCAGAACTGAAAAGACATCAGTATCATCCACTTGTGACTGAGTCAGCATATGGCCCTTGATTAAATTCCTAAAATAATACTGACAACACTGTACTTGTTCCTTGCACTGCTATTATGACAAACAGTCCTGGAATGAACTGTGACTGTGAGGCCCAGACTCAACCCTAACCTTTCTATTAAAAAAAAAAGTTACAGTACACCTTGCCCACACTTAATACACTTACACTCTTCACCTTATTTTCAAAATCTGCTGCCTAAACATGCGTAGCCTTACAAAAGGGCAACTGCAACCTTCTTAGCTGTGTAGGCAACACCACATTTTGCCATCCCATGGGTGAAGAAAGAATCATGGCAGAAATATCTCAAGGCACCAATTAGGACTGGATGCACCAGCAGCTGGGACACACCAGCAGCTGCCCAGGACCAAGGCTAGGCAGCTTGCTCTCTTATGTGGACCTATACCACCCAATAAGAATGGGGAAGAACTCATCACCATTGTGATTTTGCTGTTTTCACGAGTCTGCTTTTCTTAAACTAGAGCCTGCCTTGCTTTAGCCTAAAGAAAGTCCTGCCATACATTTGCTCTTTCCAAGAAGAGAGGCATAAAGTACTGGCAGTTGAATGTGTTTTGTATTATCTTTAGCAAACAACATCTCAGAGCAAAAAGCCTACAAGGCCATTCTAAGACCTTCATATGTAAGAAAATCCCCTGTAGCCAAAGCCAGAGGAAAGAAGGCAAAGGCATGCTTTCCAGGCAGGACCCACGTTCACCAGGTGAGGGGCAACCCTCAGCTTCAGCACACACAATTATGTTCCCTGCTACTGCTTTGAGAATCCCGCAGGACAGTGTCTATGTCTCGCAGGATTGCTACAGTGGCCCAACTGCACCAGGCAGTTGTGAAGAAGCAGCCCTTGGTGCAGAGGTGGACTGACAGATAAAACATTCCCTTCAAACAGGTTACAGCACAGTGACCAGCTGAGGTGGCCAAGAAGCTGTCATAACGCTATTGGCCAGTGTACCACACTGGGCATGTAGAGATTTGAAACCATGGATGGTTAACTTTGCTTCCTGCCAGACATTTATTTTGCAATACAACAAATGGGAACAGGCCTTTGCATTGCAAATGCCGTATTTCATGAACCTGAGAATACGAAAGCAATTTGTTAACATCGGTTGTTGTTTTTTTTTCTTAATGGTTGTATTGCATGTAATTGCATGTAAGCAGAAAGAATGATGGTCAAATCACGTTACCTTAGAGCAGCAGTAAGGCAGCAGAGGTCAGAGCAGTGAGGCTTCTGCAAAGGGGGTTTTCGGTTGCATCAGGGTGTTCCGTGCCAAGATGCAGAGGTGGGTGAGGGTATGAGGGATCCTTCACGAGGCTTCATGTTAGTCTCCAAAAAAAAGACAGGCTGATGAGTGGAAAGCATCTCCTGGTATCCCCATACCTGTGTAAATATTCCTTATAAAATGCAAAATGGGAAATTGAATTGCCTGTATTTAAGAGTCTCTCTGCTCCCATACACACCATGGTTTTGATGTGGTACTGTAGAGGAAACCGTTGCCATAAACTCATTACACAGATGACTAAACAAAGAGGAGAGTATCATAATTTCATTTGATGTTGGTAATTAAAGGTTTTGAAAAATGAAATGAAAGACAAGCCTCCCTTGCAGTCTGGCATATATAGTTTTACAACATATGCACTTAAACCAGCAAGATTTCATCTCCTAAGCCTTCATTTCATGTATAATTTATGTAGATATATTGTACTGTGGGTTTTTTTAGTATAGCTAATGTTTGGGCAGAGAGGTCTTTAAATGTAGTAAACCAAAAGGAAACCAACCGCACACTATGTGCAAAATCCACAGTCCACAGTCTTAACCCTTTGGGCCTGTACTGTCCTCCCTGTGATTTAATCTGATGCTATCAATCCTTATTGGAAGGGCCAGCAAACAGTTTGTTTTTTTTTTAACAGCAGTTGACAAACAAGCACATCCAATACAGTATATTGATGGAGCCACATAAACAAAAGATTCCACATGCTTAGGGGCACGGGCAGCATGGGAAATGAAAAAAAGTCATATTGTCTACTTTTCCATAGCCTGTAAATGGTCTAAGTAATTACTATATGTATTTATATTATTAAAAGGAGAGGCATTTTTAGTTTGATTTATTTGCTCTTTGCTCCCAGTTATTACTGCTGTCTTTGAAACTCCACAGACACTGCATTTCTTTTACTGACTGGACATTTCTGAAATAGTACCACTATCAGGTAGATCAGATTGTTGGCAAAAGCTTTGGCACCAAAGAGACTCAACAAATAAATTTCATCACGCTGACCCTGTACTAAACAGCAACTTTATGTGGATAACCTCATGGGAATGGAAGTTGAGAAAGAGCTATTTCAAGGCCACCAATAACTTAATCTGTGTTCAGTTCATAATGCAAAACCATTTCTGTTCCCTTTTGCGCACAGTGCACAAGAATTTTGGGATACTGCAATCCTCATAAGGTGGGGAGGGCAATGTGGGGGGTAGGGGTTTGTGGCAGGGAGAGGAGATCCCACTCAAATTATGCCCCATTAAAAAAANAAAAAAAAAGAAAAATAAATAAAAAGCCAACTTTTTCATCTTGGAAATTCTCAGCTTCAGTTACATGAGTGCAAAAAGTAACTTTTATTTGAAGAACTAACACTCACTTCTTTGTTAAGAAAACTTAGGGCACCACCCAGCAGACATGAAGGCTCCTATGTTATCAGCAAACTATTTCCTGGGTATATGTTCACCCTTTCCATGCAGCTTGGTTATTTTCTCAACCAGGGGGCAGAGGGGGAGAAGAAAGAGAGAAAGGCAGTGCAAACAAATTTTCTAACACTGCTGAATGATCCATGTTTTGCTGCAACAACTACTATATTGATGTAATGGAAATTTCATAGGTGTCCGGCTTTCCATAAACAAAATTGGAAAGGTGCCAAGGGGAACCCCAGTGCAGCCCCGTGTTCTTTTCAAGGTGAAAGGGCTCTGTGCAGTGTTGCTGCCTGCCATCACCTGAGATGAGGCCAAAAGAGGTAGAGACAATCTGCACAGCTGAGCAAAATAACTTGGGTGGAAGAACATGAACCTCCATCCCCCATTAATGGTTAACCTAACTCTTACCCACAAACATAAGGCCAGTTACTCTGCAGATTTGGCATTGCAAGCTTGAGTTCTGAAGAGGAGTAAGACTGACNGGAGTCATCATCCCTGGAGGTGTTTAAAAAACAAGTGGACGTAGCTCTTGAGGCTATGGTCTAATGGAAAGATAGATATTAGGATGAAGGTTGGACTTGATGATCCTAGTAGTCCTTTCCAACCCTAATGATTCTATGATTCTGCTCACTGTCCATCTGCCTCTCCTCCCACTTTTGGCCCTATATGCTGGTCTGAACTATGACTGACAGGGTCAGGTAGGACTCAAAAAATATCAGGTTCCCATAAATGTCCAGAAAGCTGAGGATGGAAAAAGAGAGGAGGAGGAGAGTCTGGTTGTGCCTCCACGGCAGCTTCCATTGGCTCTTCCTGGCATTTTTTTTCTGCATCCATGAGTCAGCAACCAGAGGACCCTGCAAGCACGCAAAAGGGAAAAACACAATGGTGCTGAAGAGTTGGGGGAAGGAAAGGAGGACACACAGGGGTTATCTCTGGGTTGTGGGTAAAGGAAATTGGATATACTGTGGGAGATCCCATCAGGGGCACAGGGGAAGGGAGACAGGTTATTGCTGGGGACAGATGGGGCAAAGCAAAGCTGTCCATAGTGCCACAGTTTATGGAACAAAATGTCCTTTTTATTCATACCCCTTCTCCCCCAAGAAACATTTTTTTATGAGAAGCAGGAATGGTGGGAAAGGAAGATCATACAACATCCAAAATCAATAGCAGACATCACGTGCAGCAAAGGATTCATTTCTGCAACCCTGAGAGTCACCTCAAGAAAAAAAAAGCAATAAACAGCGTTATGGCAAAAGTTTAAATCCTGAAGAAAAAAGGTGCTTGGCTCTGTAATAATGCCACATGGAGCAGGATGGAGCAGGCTTCACTGCCCGGTGTGGTCGTACAATGCTTGTCAGAGGGCTGCCGTGCTTGGGATTTCTGCCCTGCCAGCCCTGAAATCATGGATTACTATCACCACAGCAGTGTCTAGCAGCATAATGCAGCAGCAGCTTGCAGTGAAGTCCCTTCTACCCTCCCGCACATGAATCTTGTTGTTTCCCAGAAAAGCAAAGCGGAAACCCAGCATCCGCCGGCAGCAAGACACTGCAGTCGCCTCTGCTGACTTCAGCCCGGTAGAGTGACAGAGCCAAACCTCTGCGGAGGACTGGGCCTCTGGCGTCAGTGAGCTGCACAGATCTCGGCGGGCTCACAGCTACAGAACTGCATGAAGAGTGATATTAATAGAAAAAACAGGTGGTGCACAACTTTTTCAGTTGTGCTGTTTTGCCTTTTGGGGGAAGGGGAGTACTGAGAAAGATGAAGATGACCTCTATCCCCCTGCTACTCTGACTAAACCCGCAGCACTAACTTTTGACTGCTTGGAAAATACAATGCACCTTTTCATGAAGCTGCCCTTGGAAACCAGCCGTACCAAATGTTACTGTAGATAACAAGATACAGTACAATGTATAAGTTATGTTAGTTTCTATAGGAGTGGAAGAAGAGATAAAGTGGCCTTACGAAAGGAAGCTTTTTTATTTAGCTGGAAGTTTAGTCTATGGATTTCACAGATTTAACTAGCAGCAGCCAGCCACTGCCTTCCTATTTCATCAAGCCAGAGCTTTAAACACACCTTTGCATTTCACCAAGTTTTGTCCTTGAGAAGTCAGGTGTCCACAGCTAGACATTTAAACAGATACCCAGTCTAAATGCAAGAAAAACAAAGGGCTGTTGTTGTGATGGGATAAATGCTTCCCTCTGCAGCCAGCATTTGCAGTTTCACTCTCTTTGTCTCTCAGCTCATTGCCTTGGTAAGGTGTCTAGCAGCTGACAAACAGAGCCCAAAATTTAAGAGAGTTTGCAAATGCCAAGTTAGCTTTACTTGCACATGTAGTGAAAGAAGAGCCCAGGCATCTTGCCATGGTAAAGTAAAGTAGCAGAATAAAACAAAAACAGAATTTAGGAGTTTATCTTCTGGAAGCCCTTTACACTCTCAACAATGCCTTTATAATTCAGGGCCTTTTAAGATGGCCTTGTCAGGCTTGGAAGACCTCAGCACAATCAAGAAAATACTCTCTCATAAGACCCTGAGATATAAGGCCGCAAATCCCAGGTTTTAAAGAAACAATGGTAGCCAAAGACCAAACAAATGAAAGAACAGATGACTGGGATCAGAAGATGAGCTGTGAGGTAAAATTGCAAATGTTTACATTTTTTAAATATCAGGGAAAACATTCAATTGCAAGAATGATTTTCATGTTTGTTTTTTAGCACCCCCGCCTTTCCAAGACAGCTTTTTCTTATTTTCCTTTCCACTTTGGCTGTTCTACACAAGGATTTTCCCCCTCAACTGTTTACTCTTTCACTCAGTCTTCACTAAAGTGTCAGCAAACAATTGTCATTTGCTATCTGTAAAAGATAATGCAGGTGGAAAGGGGAATACTGAAATCCAGTATCCCTCTGTAAAAACCTACTGTACTATCAACACCAGATAAACCTCCTTTTCTCTGCTAGAAACCTGACCTTGTAAATACACTTACTAGGATAATGTTAAGGGAATACCTATCCAGCTTATTTGGGGAGGTTATCAGCAGATCTTCCTCTGAGAAGACAGAAGTTTTCTGGAAAGTAAATACCTGACCCAGCTTTGCAATATCACTTTAAGAAAGCTTTTTTCTGGATCTCAGTATGAAACGGGTGAGGCTGTGAGACCGTTATAACAGGTCCTCCTCTGAAGTGCTGGGCACACAGCAGCAGTAAGATCCATACAGTCTATTCACCTTTAACCAAATAATTTGAAAAAAATCACCTTTCTTGGCTTTCTCAGCACATCACGTACTTAAGCATTCAGTTTTTCTTTTCAGTTTAGAAATACATTCTCATCAGATCTAGACTTTAGATTCTAGAACTCTGAGGTGGTCATGTAACTTGTAACATGTTTTCAGAGTAAATGAAGCAACCACTCCTAATGACTAAAACCTAGGCAAAATTGAAACCCACTAAAAAGCAAAATTCTACTATGCTGATTTTTTGCAGTGATGCACGCTTGTATTTTAGTTAATTATTAAAGCAAGCTCTTGGTCCCAGCATTTCCTTTTTTTTTTTAATACTGAATCTGCAAATCCCCTAAAAAGAAAGTGGGGATCTTGATGCAAATTTTATTAATCGAAGCCAGTTCATGCAGCTTTAGTTAATGCAAATACACTACTTTCATAAATATCTCAGAAGTAAAGTGTTGGACTAAAGCCTCAGAAGTAAAGTGTTGGACTAAAGCCTAGGTTTGGTTTGGGTTTTTTTTTTTTAACTATTTTTTTAAGTAAGTTTGTTGAGGAAAGAATTATCTTCAAAAGATCATTTTTTTTTTAAATTTACCTGAATCACCTAAACAGCCACATGGATGTCACAGGAACCACCTGCATTAGCAAGAAAAGCAGGATCGGGCCCTGAGTGACTCAAGTAAAATCCATGCTGTTGACCTAAATTCTACATGTAGTTCAAAGTAGGCATTACTGCTGTGTTATTTCAACAGAGGCTGTTTTACATCTCAGAAATGTCTGGACCACAACAATGTCACTGCTACAAAACTTCTGCTTTTTACATGCTTTAGAACTTTTCAGAGGGGAAAATAGTTGTTTTTGTCTTTCTGTTCTAAACTTTAGATTGAATTTAAATATAGACTTTTAAGGTATATATCTTAAATATGATAAATGACCAACAGAAAACTAAAGGTCTGCTATTACAACACTGGCAAGCCTGACATAAGCTCATGAACCTCAACATCCACATGCAATCCCCAAACTGTGTTCTGAAATATAACACAGCTCCAATAATCTTTTCATCTTACACAAACATACATGAGGGTCAGATTTTAAAGAGCTGGAGTCAGCCTATACAAAGCCTGGCAGCAATATACATGTCTGATAAGGAGCTTTGAAATGTCCCTGATGGAGTTTCCCCTGGCCTGTTCCACTTGCACAGATGTTCTACCAGGTACTGCCTTTCTACCTCCTGGGCACGTCCTTTACATAGTATGACCATATCTGTTTTGTTTTTCTTACTGTTGCTCTAGGTACCACTTTGAGTGAATGAGAAAGACAACACATCTTAATCAACTTGAACTACAGTGGGGTGCAGTAACGTTCTTTCACACAGCAGAAATGATAATAAATATTTACCAAGCCCCTGCTTCAGTCCCACACCTTTCCCTCACCACCTATTAAGTACTGTCTCTGATGGGGAGCTCCTACAAAATCCAGTGAAGGTGATGGAGACAGTACTGAAATATTGACATTTCTCTCTTCTGCCCCTGAGAGAAGGGGAAAAGCCTGAAGCAAGGAAGACGTACCTTCAGTGGAGGAAGATCACTTTAGGGAGCACTTAAACTGGGCATACGTAAGTCCATGGGACCTGAAAGGATGCACCCCATGAGTGCTGAGGGAGCCAGCCTATACCATTGTAAGGCCACTCTCAATTATCTCTTAATAGTCATGGAGACTAGAAGGGCACAGTGAACCCTCAGCAAGTTCAAAGGCAATACAAAATTGGATGGAGTGGCTGACACACCAAATGGGTATGCTCTGATTCTCAGAAGGACTGTAAAAGGCTGGAGAAGCAGGCCGAGCAGACTCTTATGATGTTTAGCAAGGGCAAGTGCTAAAAAGCCCTGCCAACTGAGGAGAAATAAACGCAGGAACTTCTACACACTGGAAAGCACATCTGGAAAGCAGTTTTGCTAAGAAGGACCTTGGGGTCCTGGTGGATTACAAGCTGTCCGTGCACACTGATGCAATCTTGCACTAAAGAAGGCCAAAGGCACATTGGGCTTTATTAGGAGAAGCATCATCAGCAAGTCAGTGAAAGTGGTCCTTTCCTTCTACTCAGCACTGGTGAGATGTCACTGGAAGTGTTCAGTCCAGTTCTGGGTTCTGCAGTACAAGGGAGATACAGACATACTAGAGAGAGTTCAGCCCACTAAGATGGCTAAAGGACTGGAGCATGTCTTTTATGAGGAGGGCTGAGAAAGCTGGGACCATGCAACCTGAACAAGAGAAGGCTCAGGGAGATCTTTATATATATATATTAATATGTATCAATAAAATACCTGAAGGAAGAGTGCAAAGACAGAACAATGCTTTTTCCAGTGGTGCCCAGTGACAGGACCAGAGCCAACAGGCACAAAGTAAAACACAGGAGATGTCATCTGAACATTGGGAAACACACTGTCCTGTTTCTGTGAAGCTGACCAAGCATTGGCACTGGTTGCCCAGAAAACTAGTGGCGTTTACATCTGTGGAGACATTCAAAACCTGAGTGGACACAGCCCTAGATGATGATCTAAGTGACCGTGCTTGAGCAGGGGTTCGGACCAGATGATCTCAAGAGGCCTTTGCCAATCTCAGCAACTCTACCTTAGTCCTCCTCTTAGAGGAGATGAGGAGGGGAACATAAGGTGGAAAGCAGTTTCCAGCACTGTCATGTCTAGTCCCCCACTACAGAGGTATGTTAACAAACTTCTGTAGCTCCACCTTCTCTCCCACTGGAAGACACTCAGTGCTATAATGGTCAGGAAACTTGACCTAATTTCCTGCCTAAATTTATCCCAAGTCAATAATGACACACTCTCTAGTCCATCTCAAACAACTCTTTATTTTCCAC
Source organism: Chloroceryle aenea (assembly GCA_013399075.1). Classification (NCBI taxonomy): domain Eukaryota; kingdom Metazoa; phylum Chordata; class Aves; order Coraciiformes; family Cerylidae; genus Chloroceryle; species Chloroceryle aenea. The sequence goes on along the minus strand of VWZY01006109.1, from coordinate 474,451 downwards.
TTCATTTACCCTGCATGCATTTTTAGTCATTTCTGCTTAGTTTTCTGGTTTTCAGACTGGAAAAGGACATTTTTTTTCTAAGTTGTTCTGGTTTTGAGCCATCTCCCTCAAACACGGTGGAAAAGGTATACAGCTGTTCACATGGCTTCACAATGAGGACCAGACTCATACGTTCTGTCTGGCGCTACACATCACCATTTCCCCTAGAAATACTTCTTTCAGTGAACACAGACCTTGAACTTTCCTTTTTGTAACCGCATTACCAGTGCTGGCTCATAGTCACAGCCTGTAAGGTTGGAACCCTTTGGAGCCTACGTTTCTTTTTTACATGACGTTCCACTTTGCACTAAGATCCTTCTTTTTTAATTTTTGTTATTATTTTTATCCTGTCCCCCTGTCCCAACAACAATAATGAAACCTGCAACATTAGTATGGCAGGGTCTAGAACTTGTAATGCACTTGACCCAGGGCTGCCTTTTCCTCCATTCTCCCTTCACCAGATCTTAGCTTTTTCCCCTTTATCAAAATCCATGGTAACAAAAAAATAAAATTAAAAATTAGATTCACATTTATTCTAGGTTATCCAAAACTCTGGACTGCTGAAGGCAATGCAGTTACATCCAGAATATGTTTGTGCATCTGTTCAAGCATTGATGTTTAGAAAAAAACAACTCCCGCTTCTCCATGAAAGGGTAAGAAATTCCCAATGAATTCAAAATGACCCTGCAGGTGAGTAACGTTAAAAACCAGCCAGTGAAACAGGCAAAGAGGCTACTTTTATAGATGGATATCTTCAGACAGCTTTTTAAGAGATCTCAGGGGCAAAGCAACTGAATAATATATATGTGCAGCCGGAAGTAGATAATGCATATCTGTTGATATGCATTCCTGTGCACCCTGCCCTAGGTGAACCTGCTGTGGCAGGAGGGTTGGACAAGATGATCTCCAGAGTTCCCTTCCAACCCCTACCATTCTGTGATTCTGTGATAGAGCAGCATTGCCAAACAAGAAGAAGAATTTAAAAGGTCTTTCAAAATATCAAGTGGTTAAAAGCCCCGAGTAAAAGCTAAAAATAAATAAACTCAGATCCTTATTGTTATACTTTGTAATTTTCCTTTTCAACAGTCTTCTTTATAAGGTATCAATTCTCAGACACACTAGACCCAAGAAGTAATATGTTAAATATTTGCACTGTTTCCTGAATTTTTTACATACCAAGCCAGCCACTACTTTTAGACCAAGATTACAATGTATTTTACACACTGTGTCTTTTGATGCTTATTCACAGAATCACAGAATCACACAGAATCCTAGGGGTTGGAAGGGACCTCGAAAGATCATCTAGTCCAACCCCCCCTGCTAGAGCAGGGCCACCTAGAGTACATCACATAGGAACATG
>VWZY01006109.1:428083-451002 GCA_013399075.1 Chloroceryle aenea | reverse complement strand
AAAAAAAAAAAAAAAGCAGCCATATGAACACCAAAATATTTTTAGGTTCCTTGTGAAGAATAATCTGGAATCAAAACTGTTACAGCCAGAAACCTGCCCACACTTCAAAGTTGTTCAGAAAAGCAAATAGCAGCAACAATTTTCAGAGGGGCCTCTTTAAAAAAACAAAACAAAACCCACACCCCAACAATGCAGGCACACTGAAGGCAGAATTCCCTGCTCAAATGAGCATCTCTCCCCCGTTAAGAAAGTATTGTCATCCCTGGGGTACAAGATTACTCTAATATACTATCTCCCCACCCTTTAAAATGGATTACACACAAGTAAATTCTCTTCCTAGCACAAGCTTATTTCAAGTCTCCATGAATATGGTGAGGGAAGATATTCATTGCCTCCTTCTAACTTTGGACCAACATTGATTATTTATCACAATGCCTAGAGGAAACTTTGGTAACAGTCTCATGTTGAAACGAAGACACTATCTCCCAGAGGAGGGGCTGGGAGGGAGAGAAAAGAATTAGACTGGTTAGAAGAAGGGAATGAGGGTGATGAGATGGAAAACAGAGATGTTGATCTGGATTCAGTACAGGATCAGAGATGGGAGGGGAATATGACTCTAAGTCACCCATCTGCTCTCCTAATTCTGGAACAGAATGAAACTGTACCCAGTCTGCCCAGACACAACTCCTACACGCCTGGGTGAGGAAAGTGTGGAGCATATAGATGACTCCATTGGATTTATTCCATTTCCACTAGGAGAAATTCTGTCTGCCTTGTTAGGGCAGGCCTTGGTTCCCTCAGCAGCATGAAGTATCTTCCCTGAGGGACTGAGAAGCATTTTTTTCCTTCTTCTGTTGTATTTTCACCTTGGACCGCAGAATTATGACAGCACTGGCCAAACCAGTAACCTAAAATATCTGTAAACTTCTCATGCTCACTTAACTCAGGTATAAAGGGGGAGGGTGGGGTGTGACCAGATGTGCTAGAGATCAATACTGTGGAGATGCCAGAGTACAGTCACTGATGTAAAACAGTATAACCATGAACCATTCAAATAAACTGGAGACATAGACTGTAAGGACAGTTAAACTACACATAGCAGTTGGTAAATATTACCTAGTAAAATATCTTACAATTCTTTGGGTCCTATAAGGCCTGAAAGTATTGCTTAGGACAAATGAGTCACTCGTTTAATAGCATTTCTATATGTATTTGAATATTTCTTTGTAGTACCACAACAGACAATCCAAATCTGAACATATACATGTCATATTTATCCCAAATAACTCAAGAGAATTCAGATGAATTGGATATATGTCACAAAAGTGAAAGGATTTTTTTCAACAACTCTTTGTTAAGAGTTGCTAGGGGACAATGTTATAATTGTCTACTATGCCATTATTTACAAAATCCAAACACTTAAACCCACAGAAATTAAAAACTAAGGGCTTCATAAATCTTAAATGGTTCATAGTCAGACAAAACCATGTTATTCTTCTCAAAAGGTATTACAGTATGAGATACGGAACTGAACTCCACATACTAGAGTTGTCTGTAATATTTCTGCTATCTAGATTTCAATTAATAATTGATTTAACTGGGATTTGCCAATGAAAACTTTCTTATGTTTTGGGTTATTGTTTATTTATTTTTATAATAAAACACTTGGAACAGTGTTCATATCATATTTTCGCTTTAACAGAATTGCTTCTGAGGAATACAATGTCAGAGGTTAAATGACAAGTCTTTAGCAAGTGACACAGTAAGACCAAGATCACTGTAGCTTAAGGCTGAAAAAACCTATGGAACTATCCTGCCATGTGACAAAATATATATATAAATGCATTTTAGTAGCCTGAAACAAAGAAATAGGATGTATCTGAAATTCAACATAAGGCTTGTAATAAAAAATTCTTTTTTTGTGTGTGAAAATATTATATTTATAATAAAAAATTGTATGTGTATGCGAAAATATTATATTAATATTTTCTTTTTATATCTTGCAAAAAACAACATTCCCCCCTCCCCAAGAAAAAGCAAAGCAAACCAAAATGGGTATTCTTTATGTACCCACAGGAGGGGTTTTTTGGCCTTCGCTGGCTGCCTTTCTTCCTCATCAATCTCTAATGTATTTTTACTTTCCCTTATCTTTTTTCCCCCCTCTCCTTATGCCATTCATCAATACATAGTAGGCTGCAGACAAACAAGAGACTGGAAAGCCTGGACTTTTAATTCTAGTTTTCTTTAAATAAAAGTGAAGCTTTTTGCTTGTGATTTGTGTTAAATAAAATTTTCCCATGACAAAGGAACTTGAACACAGAGAAGGATCCTGAGCACTTATGTGGGCAGCATGGATATAATTGCTGTACTCCCCAGGGACCTCAGCAGGGTGAATGCAGTTAGCATGCACCAATTCACTGGGGACCTTGCATGTGAGTGTGGACTCTGCCATGAAAGCCTTCACTTCCTTCCCTCTGCAAGAGAGCTTGAACCCTGAAGGTTTCCCTTAATCCCTGGGTGATCATGATCACATCAAAGATAAAAGCAGTGCACCAAGGCACAATTTAAGGTCCCAGCGTGTTGACAACAGGGAGACACTCTGTAACGGAAGCACAGTAGGTGCATGGAATGGCATGGAAATACAAATTACCAGCAAGACAACACTGACACTGCTCTGTCAATTTTGCACCCTTCTTTGCGCCCCCCCTCATTCCATACATTAACAAAATTACAGTAATATCAAAGACACTAAGTACAAGGTTACACAGGCACATACACACAGAAAATTCCGAACAGAATTTCTTTTGCTCTTAGGAGCTGTGCATTTCATGCTTCTGTTTTGTTTGAAGTTTGATTTTTATAACGTATGATGCTAAAAAGCAAGTCTATTGTCACCTAGCAACATTAACTTTGTATTGTCTTTGAAGTTACTTGCCCACATTCTGCCTCCTCATCACCTCCTGTTTTCCTTTTAGAACACGTATCTCCATTAGCAGGAAACCCTTCATGTAGTCTATACTGCAACATGCCCTCAGGCCTACAAATCAATGCTCACCATACCTTTACTCAGCTTCTGCAGCACCTCAGAGACATGTCACATGCTGGTTTGTGGAGGATTTACAGTGCCCTCAGTGCACTGACTGGTCAAATGGTTTAAGCCTTCCTTATCTTTAGCCATGAGAAACAGGAAGAAATCAGAAGATGAGGTGTGGACTAAATTATTTATTACACTAAAGTGAAACCTGCTAAAATAGTCTCCTTGTATGAGTTTCCATGTAACAATACCTCCAGTTGTCACAGGGGCCTCGTGTGAACAAAAGGGGTGGGTTTTTACGATCACAAATGGGAAGGACGCAGGTCCATGGTACAATCTCTCTCTTAGAAACCCTTGATCTGAAGTCTGGGATGTTATAAGTTGGCACCAAAATAGAAACACTCAAGTGATAGAGGAATGGACAAACAGCAGGCCACCAGATAGGAAAAAATATGATACCCTAATGTGAGGCCCGACAGGCGGGAGAGAAGATCTGGACAATGTTACCAAAGAGAGGGGAAAAAGAGAGGGAGGTAGAGAGAGGAAACACAAATATATATATATGCGCATAATGTCATGACCAAAAACAGAGATAAGGACGCTGTATTATCATTTTATCTCTGTGCCAATGATTTACTAGTTAGCTTAATTACTTCTGTGATTCTGAAAACTTACTTGTGTACTCATCTGTTTGCTTATGCAGGCACTGCGATGGCCTGTCAGTCTGATCCAGACTCAGTGACAAAGACTGCTATTGATGGGAAGATGCACTGTACAGACATCATATTGCTTGATCTAAACACGTGCTGCTCTATTTACTAATTAACCTGTGTTCACTATTGACTCCTCTCAAACTCTTTCTATTAAATGCCATCTCATCATTTTCCTGGTAGCCATATACCATCATTATATGGACTTGGTTTTCCATTAGGCTACAATAAAACTTTAAGTTGTCGATAGCACAATGTTATCAATTTCTCCTCTTCAGGGTGAAATGCTCACGGCAACCATGCAACACAAGGTGTTAACTTCATACTTCATTTGATGTTATATTGGTGGCCTCCCAGAAAATAGTTTATCTAGGTACTTGTATGGCACTCATCACTGCAGTATCTGGTGTCTTCCAAAATTCAGCCCTTATTAATATGTGTGCTTATCCACAATCTCTGTGTCTGCGATGGAGTAATACCACCGAAAATAGCTCCTTCCCTCATTCTGAGCTACAAAAACCACTCCAAACCTGGCTGCTAAGATATTATTGCTGAAACTCGTGATGATGCCAGCCTAAGCAGAGAAGAGCAAACTCCCTGTGATTCTCTGCAGCACTTGTAAGCCATCCAGTGACTCCTCATATACAGCAATACCAGGACAGGAATTGTGGCAATCAGGTGGGCATTCAACTTTAGCACAAACAGAAATTGGATGTTTATTACATTGACATCGTATTGAGTAACCTGAGAATGAATTGCCGGGAAGCTGGGTTTTTTTAAAGTTTTGCCAGGAAATACAAGTGAATGAAAGGCCAGTGGTGAAATGCGAGGTACTTTGGATGTTGAATCCCAGCCATACTGCTTCTCTGCTCAGCTAAACGCTGTTTATGGGCCAAGGTAGGACAAGACAATACCGCCTAAGAACATAGATATTAAAAATATTGACCAAAGCTTGAGAAAATACAAGTCAGCACTAGAACTAGCCTCTTCAACATCTGCTCAGTATCAGCAGAGCTGTCAACAGTGTGAGGTTTCAATACATTCCTCAAGGAGCCTATCTTTGCCTAGGATGAGCTTCCAGTTACAGACAAATTCAGTGATGCTGTAACATTCATGAAAAACAGCAGAGGGGGAAATCTTACTTGACCACGTTGATAAAACCTGCTAAGAAGGACCTTCCTTCATTTTGGATTTTGTAGAAAATGAAATTCTTCAAAGACCATATTGATCTCCCCAGACAACATGAAATGGTTTACGTAACAATTAATTCTGGAAAAACTCTTGAGAAAATATATTTTGCTTTCATCACAGTTTTTACTTACTTCTCAGAAGACTTTGATAAAATGGATTTCTCTGGGCTTTGGAGTCTTATGGTTAAAACAATCCATAGCAGAGTCCTTCACACAACAGAGAAAAGCCTGAAAGAATTGCATGCAATTTTTATAGTAGCAAGTAGTGTTAAGCAGCATTGCATTATATAGTCTATACTTCTCATTTTCTTTTATGTTAACAGCAGAGGACAGGACAACCTGCAAGCCTCAGATACATTTGAGTTGTAGGAAAACTGCCTGCCCTCTGCAGACAGGTCACAGGTAGCCAAGTAGAATATACTTTTCTGTATGAGTGGCAGTACCCTAGTAGCCCATTCCAAACATCAACTTTCCTTCACAGATCAGTTTGCTGCTTTATACTTAAGGAACTTCAGGATAGGTTTGAGGATGATAAGAGGCCAGTCAGCTCTTCAATAACTTTCTGAACAACTGTCAGTTTAAAGGAAAGCAAAGTATATAGTATGTATCTTTGGAAGAACATATACTACCTATGCATCATGTTTCAGAAAAGATTCTTTATAGATAGGGAGTGCTATCAAGGCCTGTGACAACACTGATGGAGGTATAGGAAGTCCATTCAGATGATGAAGCTGTCCTGTAACAGGCTTATATCAGCTGAGTGGAGTCAGCCCAGAAGAAAACTTCCCACAGGACTGAGAGCACCAAAGCTGTCACGTTAGCCATGCTGTGCAGGCATGAGAGAGCACACTGTTCTCAGTGATGAAGCACAAGCAAGCTAACAGCAAAGTCCTGCTCTGTGCTATCCACACACCCACCACAACACACACAATTAAATCCATCTATTGCAAGTTCATTACACAGTCCTGTGGAAGGGGCACCATGCACTGGTAGCAAACTAATCTACTAGGAAAAGTGCACATGGTCACCTGCCCATCCACATGGCTTGTTCCCCTTAATCACCCATGGATCTATCATTCTGAACTTCTCTGTTAAGTAACTTCTTCTAGAAACTGAAACATCACGCAATGTGTTCAAGTCACATAGAACTTCAAATATCTATTGTGGGGGGGTGATAGGGGGGAAGGAAGGACTTTGATCTCTGAAAAGGTCATTATACTTTATAGCTTTAAATACGACATACAACCTAGGAACAAGTCTTTGAACAGGCGTTCTCTCCATGTTACCCACAGCTGTCATCTATTATTGTTAATAAAAGTTTATTACTGATGTTTCACAATCATATCATTGTAAACAAATAAAAAGGAACAAATCCAGAGTGTTTGGCTTGGGTTGCTTGGATTTTTTTTTTTCATTAAAAAAAAAATATCACCAAAAATTGAATTCATTTTTGAGATTCTATACTGTAGCATGTGTTTTAAAATCATACAAGTTTTTCAGTAGCAGACATCACACAGGGAATGAGAGAGACTAGAATAACTCTGAGTTTCACTATGTGCTACTGACACAGACTCACACAGGGAACAAAATCCGTAATGGATAAAGAACTTGTAACTTTACAAACCTGGCCCCCAAATCATTCCTTAGCAACCATGCAGTAAGCAGTAAAGCAAATAGATATTCACTGATCACCCATTTTTTTTTTTTCTATTGATTATTCCACATTTTTCAACTAAAATACTGGTAGCGTATAGGGAAAGACTAAACTCACTGACCTCCTGACAAAAAGTGCATACTTTGCACAGAGAAGTAGCTTCATAGCATATGCCAGTGCATCTTTACCCATGGGGACGATTCTCCCTCCACAGTTCCAGACAGCTCTCATTTAATTTGTTTTTATTAAATTTCTGGAGAAGGCTTCTCCCAGGATCACCATGGTGCTGCACCAACAGAATGCAGGTGTTAGAGGAAGGAAAGAGAGGCATGGAAAATAAGATTAGCAGCTGAAGGCAGATGGAGTAAAAAGGCAGCTAGCAAACAAGATATTAGAGCATCAGGCTTCTTTGATGGAGAAGCAGCTGTCTGAAAGAAAACTATCTTGAGCTTTCCTTGGAAAAATGGTCCTTGATTATATGAGGAGATATAGTAAGCATAGTGATAAAATCACCTGTTGTAGGTGCTTTATGAAGAGATGACTGGAAACACAGAACATTATCCTAACTCTCATGCCATCAACCTCAGCATGTCAAAAATTGGGAGCTCTGTGAATGGGCACTCCAAGATAGCAGCACATCAGTAGGAGAGCGCGCATGACAAAAACAGGGCACCATGAGCAAGACAATTAAAATATATTATGTCTGCTAAAAATCTCAGAAAAACCCAAGGTAAAAGAGGATGTGGTTTTCTCTCAGTTATCTCTCTTACAATTAACTTCAGTAGTGGTATCTCGACAATAGAAACAAGATTAATTTGCTTCAAGCTGCTAACATTAGAGTATTGTTATAACTTAGCTTGCTGCTAAATCTCAGCTTTTACACAGATTCCCATATTCAATGGCTATTCTGGGAGGCCCTGATCTGCTCAGAATTATTCTGCATGTTACCATAGGATGGGATCCCAAGAAATATTGAGATCTTTTCCTAACTGTGACATAGATGATAATTGGTATCTGAACCAGGTAACTAACTACTCTGACTTTATGGGACTGGGTAGATTTTTAAACTGGTGATAACCTTCAAATAAGGGAAGGATTTTGCTTTTCATCATCAAGAGGTGTGGTTTCCTATTTTCAAATTAGAGATCAAGAGAATCATTTTTTTTTTTTTTTTAGTTAATTATTGATCTGAATAATGTGTTTCCTCCTTCTGTAAGAAAAAGGATCAGGGAGAAGTTCAGTTGCTGAAGTTCACTTAACAGAGGTGTTTGCAACTTTTAAGTGCAGACAGTTCTCTTCTACTAGTACAGTGTTCTAATGTACAGTGTGTGTTGTGTTAGTAACTTGTCAGCACCAAGTCAAAAGAATGTAAAAATACCTATTTCCATTATAAGTTCTCTCATATGCAAATTTAACTGCTTGTTCAAATATTTGTGAGAACTGTGACCTTGCCAAAGAGTGGAAAGAGGCAAGCTCAAAGGTTGGCCAAAGAAAATGAATAGAAACTTTCAAATAAAAGTGCACCATTTTCACCCCTTCAATGTTCACACAGTTTCATCTGTTACCTAATGCTGGTAAAGCAATTCAAAGTTTAAAAGCCTCACATTAAGTAAGAGATGGGCTCAAATCAAAGCTCTAGAATGGAACAGAGTAAAATACTCTAATGGTTTGAATTCAGATCTATTTGGCAGCATGGGCTCATCTTTGATTTAATGGCTAAGTAACAAATATTTGTCTGGGAGAACATGAACAAACTGCTTCCTGAACATAAAACAGAATCCCTTTGAGATTTTGGACCACACAATCTTGCTCTTCCTTAATGGACTCCAGTAATTTGAGAAATTACATTTTATCTCACAAGTAAAATATAAAGCGGGATGCTTCCAACCCACTAAAGTATGCTAAGTTTTTGGTTTTAGTTTTAGTTGTTCGTTGTGGGTATTGGGTTCTTTTTTTTACTGTATAAATTTTTATTGATATCCATAAATCTTATGCGAATTAAACCATTTGGTTGAGGAAGTCGGAACAGTTCCAAGCTACTTTCAATTTACAAATTAATCTTAGGGGGCTTAATATCATTTGTCTTTTTATCACATCTGAGTTCTTTAAAAATTATTGCAGCTACAGATTAATAGCCTTTGCTCCTCATGATTTTTCCTTACTACCCTTTTTAAAACCTAGGCCTTCCTAGTTGTATCAGATACTAAATTTCTTTTAAGTTAATTATGCTTTGTCAAATAAATGTCACCTTGTAACACCACTTTGTAGTTTCACGTAGCTCACTGTTAACAACATTTTTTCCTGAGGCTTGAAGGACGCTTTGAGGCTTTTCTGTGGTGGTCTGGTAATCTTCATCAGACTGCAACATGTCTTTGCATCTTCCTCCGTGTTTTGACTATCTTAGTCTCTTAACTCTTTGATACTTATGTGGATCTGGTGGCCTCCTGCATTGCAATTTCTATACAGTCAGTTGAATGAAAGTGATGGAACGCGGGATATAAAATCCATACAGCAAAAAGTAGATACATGATTTACATATATCTATGCACAGGTGTCAGGAAATCTATTCCTTTTCATTCTACACATACTCTGTCAGGAGGATCTCCTATCTTATGCATGGAAGAATGTATTACAGTCCCAGTATGTGTTGGGCCTAATTCTGCTTTGAATATCCCTCCCCTTTTACAAGCAGCAGCAGGACAACTTAAAACACAGCCTTCCCATGCAAAAATAATTTCACAAGTTCTTGCAAAAAAATTCATAAAAGAAACAGTGGTAGCTCTAGATCACTTGTATAAAGCTACCCACCACACAAGACAAGGGACATTTCTTGACCACTGCTGCACTCTACTCCCAGCAGTGGACAGTGAGGTCCTGAGACTATTCTGCTTTCTTGTGAGAGTGGAGTACATTTGAGTACAGCCCCAGACTTCAGAGGGGTCCAAAACAGGCTCAGAGCTACTCTTGTCCCTTCTACTACCTGTCCAAGTACAGCTGAGTTAAAGCAGGGCATCAGACAGCGTAATGAAGTGACCCGAGACCACACATTAGACCCTCTGCTACAGAGCTCCCATCTGAGTTGTGAGAACATTGGAACTGTCCATATTTTGACGCTGTGTTCTGGAAACTAATTTGCTAGCTTTGTTAAAGTAAAAGATTGAAAAATCTGCACATACACTTTATGGAAATTATCTCAGGTAGAAAAAAGGGCACAGTACTGATGGATCCTGATTAAATTCAGCACATCTATATCCCAGGATGGATCCCTCCCTAGAGGGAGGCAATTGTTCAGCATGTTCTGCTAACCAGAAAAACAAAGCTGTTCTGAGCCATATACAAGAATTTAACTTTATTGTTCTGACTACTGGAATCATATACATGTTCACATTTCTTTAGAGAACCCAGGTATTTTTTTCTGGTTTATTTCTTATGAAATTCAGCTTTCTACCTGCTGGACTCAAATTGTCAAGTAATGTCTCTCAGTTTCTTTTCTTTTATAACGTTCACGCTTTAAACAGCCTTGTAGACTAAGAAACTATTGTGATGGAATACATATTTTTTTTTTTAAACAAGCAAAGAAAGAAACTATAAAATACTCTTATGATAGACTTCACTAGATTCTACAAGATTTTTCTGTAATTGTTCAAATAACCTCCAAAAATAGTACTGACTAGAAGTTTGACATTTTATTTTGTAAGGGTAACTCTGTTACCATAATTCTTCACATACCCTTCTACTGACAGAAATGCACAAGACCTAGAGATCTAAATGTGCAAGGCAGGTTTTTGTTTTAAGCATGTGCAGAAGTTGAGAGGGCTAAGGATATATATGGCAGAAGTTCAGAACTTTTTGCACTCAACGATGATGAGAGATCATTTGAATTCCTGGGGAAGTCTATAAACCAGTTGCTAAAGGGGAAATTATGGAAACAATTAATAATGGAAGCAATTAATAATAGGAAGAATGATGTGCATCATCATTTTTCCAAAGTGTCAGGAAAGAAGCAGCTTTCAGATCTGATTTAGTCCACCTGCAGACTCAGGCAGACCTCAATCAGTTAACACTGTTCATGTATGTAAGAAATATTTACAATCCGAGGAACGACAAGTGGATTTAAGAGATTTAAATTAGTGAAGTCTACGAGCATTCTGCAGCAGCTTTGAAATTAAAAGGAAAGCATGCAGAAATAACTCTGCCAGGGAATAAACTCACCTAATCCTGGGTTTTTGTGTGTGTGGCTTGGTAGACTGAGCAAAGATTGCTTTAGATTAGTCCTATTTTTTTTGCCTAATCTTTTCTCTGGTAGAGATGGATTATGGTAGCACAGTGGCCTTTGCAAAGCCTCATGTTGAGGCCTGTGCTAATTTTGGATGCTATCTATTTGGATCATTTTGGAAGAATACTATTGAATTTAATGGAGAAGGATAACCTTGCCTAGAAAATTTTGTAGTTTGCTTTTCTCAGTTATGCCATAGTAAGAGTAGTTCTGTGTAACAGTCTGCAGAGCAAAGCATTATAATTATGGCCAGTAAATTATACAGGCTTTTGGATGAGATAATCCATTAGGTTTCCATAGTAAAGCATTGATTTCATTCTTACTTCTATTCTGTAGGATGTTTCCACAGGGAAATTTTGAGCTAAAGCAGAATCTCTACTATCTTCCTCTTGGCCTCCAGCTACTACAGAACATAACAATTATAAGCTGATAAATCACTAGAATGGTTATGACATCTTCCATTGACTAGGAGGGCAGTGGTACATACACACATGCTCCTGCCAACATTAAATAATGTCAGCTGAATTAAGTAAATGATGATTTAGCCTCAGCTAAGCTTTTAAGGGCAAATTTTTTCCTCTTTAATAGGGACGATTGTTGTACTTCCTATATTCAGATCTTTTTGCACTTTAAAAGTACACTTTATGAGTTTGCTGATTTCACTAGGCATTTTGCCCATGCTGAAAGAGCAGGATATTGGAGCCGAGTCCTGCCATATAGATTTAGGAGGAGGAAAAGGTACAACAATTTTGATAACTCTTAAATTCCCACTAATACGTGGACAAGAAGTTTCTCATGGCACAGATACACAAGCATGCCTAATTTTTTTTTTCAGAAATATTTACTTCCTACAATGTTACAAATAATCTCCAACCTTTGGATATATTAATTTTATCATGTGTTTCTCATCCCCTGCCCTGCAAAAAAAAACCAAACAGCAACCCACACACAAAAACCTAACCAAACCACCAAAAAAACCCAACCAAACAACAAAAAAAAAACCAAAACAAACAAACCACCCCCCTCAAACAACCAAAAAAGAACCCAAATGAGACAACAGACAAAAACAAACAAACAAACAAACCAAAACACACCTACAAAAACACTAGGAAAAAAAAAAAAACAAACACCAAAAAAAAACCCCAAAACCTTAAGAATTGACAGTGCTCCAACAACTGATAGGCAGTCTGAGGGTATAACTGTATTTGTTTAACTAGCAGCCTTTGACCCAAAAAACACTCCTGCCAACACAGTTGCAATAATATTTGTAGAGGCTCACAAAAATATCTGGAGTTTGGTTGCTCTTGACAAGGGGAAAAGGAGCAAAATGGTGTAGGCTGGGAATGCAGAGGTGGTCAAGAACACAGGTAATTGCTCAACTTGGACTAGCTATGCAACACAAACAATTGTTTACTGCCCAGCGAAAATGGTGTCAGTCCCACTTGCCAACATGCACTGCAGCTACATATAACCACTAAAAAAAAAACTCAGACAAACAAAAAAACAATCACACACACACATTCAAGGTACCTTTTGGCTTCTGGCACAGGTACTAGAATAACTGTATAATCCCACTGTAAAAAACATGCAGTAGGTGGTCTTTTTTCTGCTCATCCCCTGGCGCCTCTCACCCCCAAGTGAGATTTAATTTTGTATTTGCCCATCTGATTCTAACTGCTAAGAGCACAAGTTTAACTATATATAGGAAGCCTAATACATTTATTACAGATGTAAAATTACATTGCAGAAAAAACAGAAAGATGAAACACAGGGTAGAGCACATAGAAGAAAGAAGATTAATGCTCATCCATCCATGAAGAGAGCTAAAGCTAAATTAAGCAAAGAATGCCATTTTCAGAAGGCATTTTTTAATAACATCATTATCATGCAGGTTGGCTCAAGAATTATAACTTCATAATGAAAAGAATGCAGAATGGACTTTGAAGCATCTGATTTTCCATGATGGTAAGAAGCAAGTGTGTTTTTCCCTGTATGTTCACTCAGTGGCTAAATTCAAATTGGTCTCATCGCTCTTTTCTGTACTGCCTGTACATTATTGGCCACGACTCATTAACTAACAGAATTATCACTAGACGGGTCCAGTTTTGTCTTCCAGTTAGACTGGGAAGCTCATTTTACTCTATCAGAAGAAGCAAATAAGAAAGACACTGTCACTATGTGTTTTAGAATATCAGCATATCTTACAAGTACACCTTTGCTTGGGGATAGCCATGCAGTCAAGTATCTTTTATCCTGATGACAAAACATGTCCTAGTTTGAAGGCAAAGACCTCTTTACCTGAAAATCATTTCAATCGGTGCTTAGAGAATGCACTTACTGTCACACACTCTCTAGATAGATTCTTCTCTCCATTCCCATGGTTACCTTCTTTAATTTTGAAATGCATTTAATTTTTATTTGCATGCAGAATAAATAATTTTTCCTTCTTTAATTTTAAAATGCATTTATTTTTTAATTGTATGCAGATTAAATAATTTTTCCTATAAATTATGCCTTTGACATCCATCTGATTTCTGGATGAGGAAAGGGGGTGCTGAGACGTCTAAAGAAAGTGGGGAAGACAACATTATTTCAACTCTAAAAAGTTTCCAGCTAATCTAAACCATATTTTGCATAATGATGATATCTGCATTCCTCATAATTGTACCTATAATCTTTATCATTTGATATCCCACCTTACTGAATTCTGAAAACAACTCTTTAGCTAAGAAAGACTAAAACCCACCAAGTTTCAGTGACATTTATCAGGAAGAGCTATATTCAGCTTCACCTTAAGCAGAGAATACTTACTACACATTCATTTAAGTGCAGAAGATTAGTACCGCTCTCCTCCCCAGACTAGTGCCCATCTTTTTTTCCTGCTACTGTACATAGTTCCTTCATGCACACAGTTTCTTGCTCTCATAGGAAAGAAACTAAAACACATACCACACAGAAACAGAATAAACAAAAGACAAGTCCACAAGAGAAAGCCACTAGGACACTGGTTAAAATATTTTCCCATGAATCTAAAAAAGATAACAGGCACTTGCTTATATGTCTCCTTTCATCCCCAAAAGCTTTAAAGTTAATTCATGGTTTCATAACTACAATAAAGTAACCATTCAGAGATTAAAATCAGGGCCTCTTTTTATTTGGATATCAACAGTATGAATCCCACCCAGGTCTTTCTAAAAGCAGCCTTGGCTAACACACCAAAATGCTTCCTCAAGTTCATCTTCAGCCAAATAAGAAGTGGTCTGGAAAGGATTCATCCTTTTAGTGTACACAGAAGATCCTCATCTTAGATCTATAAACCGAGTCTTTAAATTCCATTGTAATTACTTTGCAGTCATAAATAGAACAGACACTATTTGTGGCATCCAGCTGGCTTTTTAGACAAGGTGCACACATCTTCAAACAGGGCATTCAAGAACTAAGTGGGGGCAGTGACAGCAGCCTGAAAGTAATATATGAATTCTCAAAAAGCAAGGAAGAAAAGCAAACAAAAAACCCCAGCATTTTTTTAACACTCAGTAATAGCAAAAAATAGTTTTCTATATTAAGGAATATTTGCTCAGAACTTTTATTCCCACCTTGAATGTTTCTGTTTTCAAGGAAGACAGGCTTGGTGCAAATAAAAGTTCTGCTATAGCAAAAGGCTTTAAATCATTTAACTCTTAAGACATGATGATTTAATACCAGCCTTACACAAATAACTGAACTTTTCACTTTGAATTTAAGAATCAAAACCAAAACACTATTTTCCTCAAGAGACACATTTTTGGAGAGACAGTCATGGAAATTTAAGACTAGGGTTAATGCTTGTTAAAGATTTTACGAAAGATTACAAGCCATTCACAGTCCCTCTGATATGTATAAATGCCTAGCTTCCACGGATGCATATGCAATAGCCACAAGTCCCTCCATTTTAAGCTGGGAGAAAATTATTTCTCTAGAGGTTGTCTGCCAGGGTTCCCCCTGACCCACAGTATCTGCTGGCTCTTCTGCTGAACAGCAAATGATACTTGACCATCAGTGAGAGAGTTCTGTTTATAAGCTTAGTACAAAATGAACATTCAGAAGGTCTTTCAACATGCCCAATTCTTGCATTGATTCTTAAAGCCTTAGAGACAGACACTAGAAGTTTCATATACTCAGCAGTAAAACATCACTGGAAAACATGGATTATTAGAACATACAAGTGTTATTGGTAACTTCATCTCATGCAGCATCCGATCTCCAACATTGGTCTTAAGTAAATGTTGAGGGAAGAGTGAGAACTGAGTAAGTAGATATGATAGCCCTCACTGCCTCCAGTGGTAATCTCTTAACACAAAAAAACACAGTATCAACACAAACTACATCTGTATTACTGTTATCCATCATAGCAATGGTAGACCACAAATGAACAGAGTTTTAGAAGAACTCATTTTCTAGTAGAGAAGAAGGAAGTTAAATTGATTGGTAGAATATATTCTGAACTAAAAAAACCAAAACAAACAAAAAACAAAACAAAACAAAAACAAACAAACAAACAAACAAAAACCAACAAAACCCAAAACAACACAACCACCAAGGAAATCCAGGAATTGCCTAACAAGAGTTTACAGTTACACAGGATAGCAACATGCATGGTCTATAGAAAACATCAGTTGGAGGGCAAGAATGAAAGAACTGGAGCTCTATCACGCAAAGTAAACCAGGAGAGACATGATTTTTAATCTAAAATAAAAAAAATAAATAGAGACTACTGCAAAGGGCAAGCTAGCAATCTGCTTCCCATATTCATAGTGACAAGAAGTGACAAGCTTAATGGCAGAAAAGAAGTTTTTTAAGCATTACCAAAAAATACCCAAGAGTAAGGGTAGTGAAGCTCTGTTATAGATTGCCTGGGGGCCTTAAAGAATAACTATAGTTTTGGAACAGGTTAGACAAACATCTGTCAGGATTAGCTCATGCTGCCTTGGGGCAGGGTGATGAACTAGGTGATCTCTTGTGTTCTCTTTTAACCCTAGAATTCTATAATTATTAGCAAAGAGACCCATAATTCCACAGTAAGAACCAGAGAACATATTAGTTCACTAGTAAACCAGACACAATCTTTTAAAAAAGCAGTGGTCTACCCCTGGATGAAGATAGTGCTTTTTTAAATAATGCTGCAAAGAACAGCAGAAGTTTCAACACGTGTTTACATTCTTCAATCTGACAGAAAAAAGATCTGCTTTTATTATGCTTTCAGGTTTCTGTGTATGCAAGTAAATTCTTAAGTTCCTCTGGTAAAGAGAGAGGAAGAGAGTCATCCTCTAAACCTCATTTTCTTGAGAATGAAGGCTAAAAGCTAATTGATAAAGAAGCATTTCCATGAGGTATGGAAGACTTCTAAGGAGGCAGATCTTCACTGTGTAAAGTAGGATTGTGCAGAGACCATGCTATGAATCAGAAACAATTTAGAACCAGAAGCTGTACAATTGTATTGTCATGGGCCGAGAAGACCCAGACTTCAGACCCTGTGTTAAGACCCAGACCTCAGTTTCCACTAAAATTCTGTGTCTTCTATGAAGTGGAATAGTTCCACCCAAGGAAAGCCAAGGATATAAGACTGTGGGGACTCACCAGGTATCCTCACAGACGCAAGACTTGAACTTCCCATATTCTAGACACTTGACTCATGTTGCACCACCTACCTTTCTATTCAACTAGCTATTTCTCTCAAATCAAAACTTGAGATGCCTTCCCAGAGAGGAGGAACATCTTACAGCTCAGCATCCTTTGAAATGTATACTTCTGTTATGAGCAGTTTTGAAAACTCAGCATTTTAAAGTCAGTTTCATACATGAATATTTTTGTCACAAAATGTAACAGAATCTATGGTTTGGTTGCCTTTCCATGCACAATAAAAATAACACCTGTGAGAGGTTGCTGCTTGATATCTCTAGCAAGTGCCAGACTAGACTGGCAGCCCCATTGCCCCTCTTCCTCACGGTGCCCTTGTGAAAATGCCCTGCCAGAGTTCAAAGGCATTCCGGGAAGGGTGCTAATGAAAAGCAGCAAAGCCTACTCTGGTTCCTCATCCTCCAGGAAGAAGAGGAGTTACAGTAAGTGAGAGAGACAAAGGACTTGTGCCAACCAAAAGGAACGGCAGGGAGTTTAAGGGAAACACAGAAATGTGGTTTTTAGTTTTTTTGTTTTGTCTTCCCTTCCCTCTCCAGCCCTCCACTTCACCCCTCAAGTTTATTGCTTGTAAAACTGCATGAAGAGAAGGCAGCTGAAGATGGCAGGCCAATTAGTGTCCATTGGATTAGCCCAGAATGCCTGCAAACCTACCCTAAAGAGTCCCCGAATAATCTCTTTTCCTTCTCATTCCCCCTGGGCCTGCACTGCTGCTTCTCAGGGGAAACATGGGAAGTGGCTAACTCAGAACGAATGCTTGAACAGTCTCTGTGCTGTTCCAGAGTCAACAGAATAAAATGATATTGGACATAGAGCTTATTTTGGATAAATATATATAAAACACTTCCTGTTTACAAACACAACCTATGCATTAACAATGCTACTTAAAGCACACAGTTGCTTTTTGAATTACTAAATTTTGCAAAAAGAAATTAAAAGCCTACCCTACCATTTATGTGAAAAAACACAGCACCAGCGCCTGGCTTCCA
Organism: Chloroceryle aenea; assembly: GCA_013399075.1. Lineage (NCBI taxonomy): Eukaryota > Metazoa > Chordata > Aves > Coraciiformes > Cerylidae > Chloroceryle > Chloroceryle aenea. The sequence continues at coordinate 433,476 of VWZY01006109.1, read as the reverse complement.
GCACTGTATCAGATTTGCTGGGGAACACAGACATAACAACACCTCCAAATACAAGGCAGGTAGCCCTCCCAAAATATCATCACATTAACCCTCCATCAAGTGCTCAGAACTATGATGCGAATACAAACATAGGGGGCTTACATTTGTGGCTCATGCTTGTGCTAAGGCCTCTCTAAATTGAAAACACAGCTGGTTACAGTGTGCAACTTTCACCAACCGACAAGGCTGGCATCCCTGGATGTAACAGAGAAAATTAATGAGGTTTCAATATGTCACGCTAATAAGAGCTAAGTCAGATCTACTATGACTGTCAATGACGTTATTCTACTAACTTCTCACCCTGGACATATAAAATGCCTCCTGAAGAACATGACTTATCTGAGCATTAAATTGAACAGGGTTTAAATAGCGTAATTAAAGATAATATGAATCTACTCATGTTAAATATGCTGAAAGACTTCAGACACTAGAATAAATACAGTCTAATCTCTAGGGAAGGATTAGTGTGATAAAGATGACTACAGTTCCACTGTTTAATTTTGTCATGTAGATGCTCCCTGTAGACACTGCAGAGAGATAATTTTTCTAAAATAGAAAATGAGGCTCTCTTTCCGAAGGCACACAAATCCAAAGCTTAAGAAAACAAAATGTTATTCAACCTTGTAAAAACAGAAGGTTAAAACTGCCAAATGTAAAGTGGTATTGAATAGCATTTGCACTCATCCAGTTTAATAAGGCTTTGGACTCTTGATGCCAACTCTAATGCCTGGGGTGGCAATACACAAGCTATGCACCAATTTATTAAATCATAAGCTATAACTTCTGTAACATGGTTAGTGTATGAAAAGGGTTGTAGCTTTTTTGAATTATGTACATTTAAAACACAGTAACACAAAGATCTCTTTACACCATTGAACAAAAGCATATGTACTAAAGAAAGGTTCAAAAGCCATCAGAATATAGGATAGTTTAAAAATTCATTCAAGTCAGATCAGAGTATTTTGTTAATGGTTCTGAGAAAATGAGACTTATGTCGAATGTTTAGTAATACCGTAACACCAACTACTAATCTAAGGAATTGCTAAGATTTACATTTAAATAAATAAATAAAATTAAAAAAATTAAAAAAATCACCAGATGGTGAACTGACATGATTTCTAAAGGAAATTCACATAAATATACTCCAAGCATACTAATCTTTAGTGAGTTTGTCTTGCATTGCAAATATGGCCCTACTTACATTGAAGTTAGTAAAAGGATAAACTTATCTTACAAATCACCCAATGAACATATGCAACACCCAGCATTCTAGAATAGGATTTATACGGCTGAAAATACATACTAATCCTAAATAAATTTCTTCAGCTGTGTTGTTGGGGAATTAAGAAATTTGAATTTGTAAAAAAAAAAATAAATAAATATTTACAATGGTGTTAAAAAAAATCCTATGCCTAGATTACTAATTCTCCCTGTTTTATCCTGCACTTCTGTAGTCAATCAAATCAGAACTGAGACAGGAATGCAGAAATACCAACACTCAGTGAGGGATTGGTATATTTCTCTGTTTTAACTATGAACAGCACTCTATAATGAAGATGTTAAAACATCCAAAATCAAACTCACTCCCTCTAGAAAAGAAGTGTAGGAAAAGACTGAAACTGGACAAGCACCAAGCTATAAAATTTAATTCTGCAGTCTTTATTTCTGAGAAAGCATTCAATGAACTTGCGAGGTTTTTATAAAACTTTAACTTCAGACAGCCACTGTCATAATATTGTAGCTACATTATGCTAAGTTTTAAACATACTGCACTGCGTGAAAAGAATGAATGGTTTACATCTCATTAGAGGAAAAAGGTAACCCTGACTTAAGTCATAAAACTGAATGGAGACAATAGCAAACAAGCCCAAAGGCTGGTGTAGGTATAGAATTTACACTGGCTACAAAAAAGACTTGGAGAACAGTCTTTGCATTCTGCTCTACCCACAAATCACTAAAATGTAATTAACACGACCTATTTCATCATATCTTACTCCAAGAACTAAACAAAATGCTGATAGATATCAGTGACACTAAATATTATTGCTCTACTTATATACAAACCATCCATATTACAATGCAGAGCCACACATCACATATTATTTACTGTTTTCATTATCAACAAACAGATCTGACAGTTTCTTCTTACGTTGTAATGACCTTACATGGCATTTAATCTATAATATACATTGTGTACAACACAGACAAAGAAAAACATTCCTAAACTTTTTATTTTTTTCTAGAGAACAATAAAATTTTATAAAATGAAAACTGTTGGGGGGATTACCAGAAATTCTACCCTATTTTTTCCTGCATGAGGAAATGGGAAATTTTTGGTCTTGTCATGAGGTCACCGGAAATACTCCTGTGGTGAATATGAATAAGTCTTCATTAGGTGGCTGCTGCTTTGTTGTCATTACTTGGGAATGGCTCTGGATTATCAACTTATTTTTATTGGCTCTAATTTAAAGATACCTTCTTCAGTCGGTGGAAAAATAATGCTGCTTCTTTAGTTCTAAGAACAGCAGCCTAAGGCAGTAATACTCTAAAGAAACTCAAGCTTTTTTGTAAAATGATGTCATATGCCAACTGTGCCAGGCAAATGTGTAGTAATGGCTAAAGCATTCTATAATTAAAACAAGTCCCTTGTTAAAAGAGACTGAAAGTGATCAAAGCTCTTTTGTCTGTTCAGACACTTGATAGATGTGAAAAGAGTTTTGCTTACAGTGAAGATGGTGCTGTGGTTTCTGTCTCCATCTCAAGTGGCACTAGAGTGCATCCTGAACTATGCCTATTTGCAAATAAACTAATAAAAGTAATACAGCAAAGAATGCAACAAAAGAGGCATTCAACACAAGAGAGACAGGTATTTCTTGCTCTTCTAAGAGATGGAGTGGAACCTTAATTATCTGAAACGATTATTTAATAGTGGCAAGGCAATAAAGCAAAGACATTTCAATTGCACTGCTAACAAACAAGTTGTCCACTCAGGCTAAAGGGACCATTTGATACCAGTATTTATTTGCTTACAGCATGTGGTCCATGACTATTCTTTTACACTATATTTCTAAAACATTTCACATTTACCAAGAAACACTACATGTGAGGAAAGAGAACCATAGAATTGTCAGGGTTGGAAGAGACCTTAAAAAGATGATCTAGTTCCAACCCTTCTGCCATAGGCAGGGACAACTCCCACTAGATCAGGTTGCTCAGAGTCCCAGCCAGCTTGGCCTTAAAAATTTCCAGGGATGGGGCTTCCACCACCTCTCTGGGTAACCTGTTCCAGTGTCTCACCACCCTCATGGTAAAGAACTTCTTCCTAATGTCTAATCTGAATCTACCCACGTCTAGTTTTGATCCATTCCCTCTAGTCAGACCACTACCCAACATCCCAAAAAGTCCTTCACCAGTTGTCTTGTAGGCATCCTTAAGATCCTGGAAGGCCACAATAATGTCTCCCCAGAGTCTTTTCTTTTCCAGACTGAACTACCCCAACTTTCTCAGTCTGTCCTCATAGGAGAGGTGCTCCATCCCCTTGATCATCCTTGTGGCCCTTCTCTGGACATGTTCCAGCACGTCCATATCTTTCCTGTAACAGGGGCTCCATAACTGGATGCAGNACAGGGGCACCATAACTGGATGCAGGCGTCTAGGTGGGGTCTCACAAGAGTGGAGTAAAGGGGGAGAATCACCTCCCTCAACCTGCTGGCCGCGCTTCTCTTGATGCAGCCCTAGATATGATTGGCATTCTGGGCTGCAAGTGTACACGGACAGACAGTTCATGTTGAGCTTCTTGTCCACCAGTATCCCCAAGTTCTTTTCTTCAGGGCTGCTTTCAAGCCAGTCGCTGCCCAGACTACATTGGTGCCTGGAATTGCTCTGAGCCAGATGGAGGACCTTGCACTTAGTCTTGTTGAATCGCACGAGGACCTCTCCAGCATGTCAAGGTCCCTCTGGATGGCATCCCTAGCCTCCAGCGTGTCAGCTGCCCCACACAGCTTGGTGTTGTCTGCAAACTTGCTGAGGGTGCAATTTAATACTTTACTTATCGAAACATCTTGTCACTGACCTTGTACCACCCTTATGACCTAACCTGCCTTAAAGAGTGCCATGGCTGCCCAAACATGTGATTTTAAAGGAAGAATAATTTCTCATCTAAAGACACTTCAATACAATTTTTATATGACACGTGTTTTCTTCTTGGACGCACAGAGGTACAAACATAGTAAGAGACAGATCTAACAATAGTCCTGGCCATGTTTGCAAGAGACATATCTGGAAATTTTAAATTAAAGACTCTTCTAACATTTCCTTTACATTCCTAAGCAATAGAAATCAAACATTACTGAACCTGCATCATTCAGCACACTTTTTAAAAGTTCCAGTTACTTGACCCAGTGTGGAAGGGGACACGTTGCGTATCAACATGAAAAAGGAAGTTACACTTCAATTCAGAATAATGGTTTGAAAGGATCTGGTTAATGTTGAACTCTGTCCTGGGCATTTGCCACCATGGAACTGAAGCTCCAGCATAGGGTAATAAGTGTAGACTTACTCCTTCCCACCACACACCATGAAGTCAAAAATAAGTAAGTCTGAGACAACCCTCCGAGCAGATGAGGAGCCGACACTCAATACGTTCAATATGCAAGCACTTTATTCCTTACAAATGTTGGTACCCTTTTTCAAAGCTGGATGTGGAAAGCTTTACCTTACTAGTGTCCAGCTAATTCTTGTACAGTTCATAATTTTGCTGCAATAAACTCTTGCTAATTTTCTCATCAAATGTCCCCCAAAAATGCAGTATTAACCCAGTATAAAAACTGCCTTTCTATTATACAACTTTGGCCATGACAAATTAACATCTTAAAGTGACTTTCACTACAAAACACAACAAAGTTAATTTCTGGTTCAGGGCTTTAGCTCCAGTACTCTAATAAAAGAATAATGTAAAACATGAGACATTATGTGTAATAATACATGTATGTTTCACTCTGATCCAAATAACATTTTGGTTTGAGTTCGCTTCTGCAGTAAAGCCAAATCAAGTATTCCATTCTACTTTTAAAAGACCTCAATCACATTCTCCCTGAGGGAAACAAAACAACTGATTCATGAATTGTGAACAAGAACTTCCCAGATTTAAAAAAAAAAACAAAAAACAAAAACCAAAACCCAGCAACTTCCAAACTGATCTACTTATGCTCCATCTGCAAAATGTAAATCATTCCAGGTAAAGAACACAATGAAGGTCAGAATTCTTTTCTTTTGACCTATCTAAACAATACACCCTTTCCTATACAAATTTCTTGCAATCATATTTCTCCACTATATTTATTTTTTCTGTGTTG
>VWZY01006109.1:377634-428056 GCA_013399075.1 Chloroceryle aenea | reverse complement strand
TTTTTTTTTTTTTTTTCAATGCTATACATAAACAGACTTTACTCTTTCAAATACCTTTTTATATCTCTTCTTTTAGCCCACACTCTGCTTTGGAAAAAACAAATCATCAAGAAAGCAAAGCCATGGACAGAGAAAACCATATTATATAGACAAGCTTTCTAAATGGCCCATTTTCAGAGTGTTTCTAGACTTAGTGTATTATTCTAGATGTTTTGTGACCACTAATGCAATTTACTCTAGGAAGGAATTTGACCTGTCTCTAAAATGCTTCATCGCTAAAGGCAAGCACAATGATAACTGGATTCCTGGATCTATTTTGAAAATTTTTCTTATTATGTTTTTTTTTTCCCTATACCTGTTTTAAACCAGTTCTTTGGAGTTATAAAATGTCTTCTTTCAAGACAGGAAATTGTTAAACACCCCCATTAATGGATTACTAAACTCTTAAGTATTTTCTTTGCAATTCCTAATGTCATTTGATTGATCTAGAGTTTATTTCTGTCTTCTCTTCTCACCATTCGTCATGTGGACAAGATGGGGCATGCAGCTGCACAGTTGTTTTTCTGCCACACAACCTGTTGTACTGCAAAGTTCTAAGTGGGAATAACATTCTTGACTGCTTGGTAGCTGTGCATCTTCAACCAGACGGATCTGAGGGGAAGCAGGTCTTCACCTAGGGGTCTCTGTTCCAGTTTTAGCATCTATAATGCTTTACCACAATAATCTTTGAGCAAAACCAGATATAATCTCATTAAGATTACCATGAAATCAGTACTTCTCATAGTATGATGTATGATTTTTTTACTAATGGTATCATTGGAAGGCTGAACAAAATCTGTAGCCAGAAACATTCTAAATAAGTATGTTCACACACACAACAGAAATTTTAAATCAAAGGGCTTTCTGAAGAATGAAAAGAAGTAGTTTCACCTCTCCATAGTTGTTGTCCCAGGGAACCACGATCTCATAGATTAAAAATTCCAGAGCCATTAAAAAGTAAAATACTGGCAAAATGGATTCTTGTTCTGGGCAGCACAGGAGAAAACAAAGGGGACAATACTGATACCAAAAGACAGGGAGGATCTTGCCTAAATTTGAAAGGTCTCCAAAGGACTGTGGGAGGGGGCAACTACATCTCTGTAACCTCTATCATTTCAGAAATTCCCATCACTTCTATAAGAGATCATTTGAACATCCCAATCATTGTCCTCCTCTGAAGTCCTCCTGCAAGAGCTTCTCTCTTTTGTTTAAACTTGCTATAAAACAATTGGAAATGAAATAAACCCAGTTTATTTATCCATCATAACTGATACCAAGAAATATTAATATCTAAGATGGAGTGGTAATGTACAAAAATGACAGTTGGGCTCCAAGTTTATGCCTTGTTTTGAAATGCCTGCATATTTGCCACCTCCCTACCAAAAATATCATGATGATACAATGGAAAGCTGATTCAATAATAAAAAAGCATTCAAAAAATGCCTTTAGGAAATGACTTCAGTTCTGATGAATGAAATACATAAATAAATGTTAATCCCATTACACAACATGGTGAATTTGGTGCCGAAGAAGGAACAATCCAAGCATTATCAAGAACTAATGTAATTCAACACAAATAAAGATGCTCCAGGCTATTTTATACTGCACTAACTTCATTCAGCACACTACTCCAGTTTGTTATCAGCCAAGTTTATAGATAAACCAGTGCTTCAATATGTCCACTGATTACTGCTATCTTATAGTAACCTCAGCTATTCCTGAAAACACAGGAAAGATGCTACCTTTTCCCCATAGGAAAAAGCTACAGAGGTAAAAATAGATTTATTCTAGTACATGTGCCTGTTCTAAAAGGTCAGTTAAACATACTCATCTGAAACACAGGCTCATTTGACCAAATACACTGGAATATCTTCCTTTGGTCAAAAATCAGTCAGAGGAAGCACAAGGTTGTAAGCCTACAAGCACAAGGTTGTAAGGCTACATCTTGATCTCTTATCAGTCAAAAGACGTTCAGTTCTCCAGAAACAGAGATTCTGTGCTATTGTGAACGTAACATTAATAGTCTGTAAAATCACAAACTAGTATTTTAATTTCCTGGGAGCTGTATTGGGTCATCTTTGGGACAGTTCCATGTTGAAAGCTCACCAGATTTTGGCTATCAGATTTTAACCTGGTGTGTCAGGGACAGTCTTGCTCCCTAGAGCTGGCTCAAAGGGATACCAATCCATAACTCTGGCTCCTAGAAACCGTAATGCACAAGTAATAAATAGCAATAAATAACAATGGATCATCCAAAACACCAGCTCATGTCGGTGCCTTGTGTCTACTGACATTTCTACATTTTCTACCACCAGTAGAGCTGAAATTGAGCCAGTAATTGTAGGAAATTTTAGGAAAGTATGTCAAACGTAGACAAGATAATAGTGTCTGCTGCCCACACTTTTTTTTTTCTTTAATAGCATTGTGGGGTGCCATTTTTATTGTCTATCAATGACTTCCAGATTGTTTACTCAGTTCACAAATAAAAATTAAAAGGATTTTGAAAGCTAGCGGTTAGGAAAAGTAATGGAAAACTGGAAAAGTACCAGAAGATTTCTTTAACATGTAAGTAGTATCAAACTTCAAAATACAAAACTGGAGTAATCCTGACAATAAATATCAATAAATTTATGAAAATAATCCAAAACACTATGACAATTCCCATTGTCTTGTAAAACAATAAGCAGCCACCCAAGAAGCAAGCCAAAATAGTTTGTTTTGTAGCTGTAGGATCTTTTGTGCTATCATCAAACTACAGACCATGCACAGCCAAGTAATTTAACAAGAGGATGAAGGAAATTACTTCAGAAATTTCAAACACTAATTTATGTTAATTGCACTTGTGTGTTTACCAAGCCTAGATGGTGTCTTATCAGAGCTAGACTTCAGTCAGGTTTCATGCTAAACTTCGCACTAATGCTCAGAGCTGTTAAGGGCTCACCTTTATCCTGTATCAGAAACAAGGCTTGAATTGTGGCATAGGAAAGAATTGTTCGGAATTCAATTGTTCTGAACTGGCTGTGTGTTTCATCTAAATTAATTTGTTCTTTTAGCTGAGAATCACCAAGGGGTAATAAAAGTATGCAGAATTTATTTTGCCCACATCGTGTCCAGATTTCATGACTTGGAACAACGAACAAAATGTGGACTTTGGAACACAAAATGCAGAATGTACGACAGGGCATTACTCACAGCCTGGCAAGGAGGGCGTTCAGAAAATAAATACAGTTGGCACTCTTTATCATTCTTGCAGTGTCCTGAATTCTGGAAAAGTGCATGAATCAATACAGTAAATTTTTACTCAAGAGCTGTAACTAGAACATCCTTGAACAGGTGTTCCAGAGCCATAAAAGGAGCTGTGCATACTGTAGGCTGATGGCAATTTTACCAAGAGGTTCGAAAATAAAGCTGGTATCCCATTTATCCTTTGAAAAAAGTGTTTTAAAAGGTCAACACATGTTATAAACATGTCACTATTACGAATTGGTATTAATCATTGTGTCAGCAGGATGTATACTGCTGTAGTATCAAAACATTTATTTCTTGTAATGTACTTCTACATTTTTAATTACTTACACAGAAGTAACATTACTATTCAAATAAGTGTAATATAATGAAAAAAATCTGACACATTCTTTTTTTCCACTTATGGGATCAGTTTCTTCTCTTCCCTTGCACTTTCTGTAGAGTTTTACAGCTTTGCTTTGGAACAGCTACCTGCAGCACTACTAGATTTGAATGGCGAAATAAACCACACTTATACCGAGAAGTACAAACCAGCCAGGTATCTTAACCCAGCCACCATAAGATATCCCCCATTTATATTTGAAAATGTTAGCCTATGCCTTTGCATGCCTTTGCTTATCCGGAAAATAAAGTAGCCAGTAATGTTTCTTTCACCATCCTGTAAAGCCTATAAGCTAATAGGAAATCCTAAAAATAGTTACGTTATAAATGCAAATGGTATTTTGTCATCCACCTTCATTCAGAATGGGTTTCCTTCATGCTTTACCATTTTAGGAAGATAGGATAGAGAGACACATTGCATAAACATCTTTGACCTATGACATGCTTGGTGAAAAACTTAGTATTTAAGTGATGTGGAGGCTGCTAGGCTTTTTAAACTAAAGAGTCTTACAATATTTTGCAGGGAAGTGTCTTTGCAATGAAGAACCAGTAGTGGATGAAGCACGGGAACTACTTTTCTATGCCTACAGTATGGAAAGCAGCAATCATTGCACCCCAAAAACTATGGGGAAGGGTGATTAATAGATTCAGGATTTTTTCTTTCATTTTCAAAAATTCTTACATAGGGTTGACTACGGCATGTGAGTAAATTCAAGGGAAAGCTATGACATAAACCCTGGAAAATCTAGGTGAAGTTCACATCTGAAATTGAATGGTATGCCTCACTTTCAGTGTGACACCAGTGTTATCCTTGGGAAGAAAGGTTTACAAGGAAAAGAAAAAGAAGAAAAGAATTCACATCAAATGAGCAGAGGGTCATGGGAGTGAACAGTGTGAAAGAACTGAGTGGCTGATGGGACAAAAGGTTTCTGCTGTAATTAGAGGTATGTCCCCATCCCACTTTCAATCTGATTTCTGTATGGTTTGATTCACTTATCTATTTTACTTAAAGAAGAAAACAGACCACATGGAAATAAGGAGGTATTTAACTTTGTGCTTTCTGTAAAGCATGACAGAGACCGTATGTTTGCAAGGGGAAGGCAGCACATCACCAAATCTGCAAAATAAACCAGATTTTGTCCAGAAAGAAGATACATTTTCACAGGAAGGCCACAAAATAGTGTCAGATATGATAGGAGTATATAGTCGTGTAAAGACAAATATGTGCTTAAGTGTTTTATTGTATTGGGGCCAGAAATAGGACAAGATGACCTTGCAAATGATATTACATAACAGGATTAAGTGACACAGAACAAATACACAAATTAAACTCTACCTTTTCAGAGATGAAGGACATGAAAAAAATCCAAACCTCTGGAACTATGCTGCAGCTGGAGACAAGGAGGCCTCTGACAGAAATTGGGGCAATTTATTGACATTATATTAATTCTTTCACTAATTACTCCAAAAACCCAGGGATTAAATGACATAAACAGATACACATGTACCGGGAGGAAAAGACATGGAAAAATTACGATCAGACAGAACACCAACTTTGGGCATCTCAGCTTGTGACTGACGATTCCAGAGAGTACAAGCAATGCCTCATCTTAAACCTCCACGGGCAGGCATCGAGGGAGAGAAGGAATATATACACCAAAAATTTTCTTAAACCAGTGGGAATATTTATGATGTAAAATAAAGTGCAACCCTGATATTATTTATTTAGATGAAAGGAAGATGTTTTAAAAGTAAAAGAAATCCACAAGGTCTAAATAGCAAGCAAGCTAATAGAAACATTTAGTATACTCAGGGGCTCAATACATGGAATACAGTATTTCTTGTAGATGAGGTAATTACTAGAAAACAAGAAAACAAAAATGACTGGATTTAGGAAACAGCTGTATCTGATTTACATGGAGCCTCGTCACAGCCTTATCTTGAAGGCATATTAAAGTTCTATAGTTAGCATAGCAAATTACTAATAAAAATTTCTTTATAAAAAAATGAATATCTAGGTAGCAGTGAGACAGTATCATACAGGAAAAGATTTAAAAAACAATCAAAGAAACAAACAAAACCACATAAAAACTCTCAAACAAAGCACAAACAACCTGAAACAACTTAGCATTTGTTTCAGTACATAAGGTGTATGTGCTGGAAGAATCCCTCTTCAGCACCAATCCCCCTCCCTGCTTCAGCCTGAGTTTCCCAACCACACTTCTTTCAGTCTCCCTGCCTTCCCCTTTATGGGAAAAAGAGCCCCATACCCTGATAACTTCAACAGTGGGCAGTCCCAGCTGATTCAGTAAGCGGTGCAGCAAAATCTACTCAGCAGGTGGCCATAGCTGCCCCAATGTGGAAACATTTCCTCCTGACGACAGACAGTAAAAGCTGGTTTACCTTCTAAACATGTGAAGTGATATACTGATCACTTTCAAAGCTTTTTTCTGATTTCTTATTGTAGCTTTGTATACTCTTGTAGGGCACATAGATAGCTGATGGTTTTGGGATCACCCTTCAAATGTAAAGAACTTAAAGTGGGGTTTGTTGGCTTTTGGTTTTGTTTTTCTGATTCTCTTGAGTTCCAAGTCACACTGCCCAGAAATCACCCTAAATCATTTTGTACATAATTTTCACTCAATAGAGAGACATACTAGCTGCATTCAAAGGACCAAGCTGGGCTACCAGGAGCATTTCACCTATTTCAACAAAGGTCTCAGCACGTGTGAAGCACATACTCAGCTACCTTCCCTGATCGTTTCTGACATAGGAATGTAAGAGTGAAAGATCACTGGTTTTGATAAGCTGACAGTATATCACAGCTAAAGTGTTCCAGTGCTGCTTTTAAGCTAGCTCAGGTACTTCAACATTTACATTATGGAACAGACGGACCCTTCATAACATCTGGAAATTTTGTCATATGAACTGTTGCTTAACTCCTTTGTCACTGCATTTAAAGAAAAGCTGGAAAAGCAGTACAATATTTCTAGGGCAACTTGGATTCTTCTGATTGTAGCTTTTTAGCAGGATGAAGATCAATCACTCTATTTATTCTTTGTTAGGTGGCCTAATTATGTGCAGATTCAAAAATAACATTTTGTTATCCACATCATGACTACTTAGTTTCTTTGTGTCTCTGAGAAGAAGAAGCACACATTTTTAAGGCCTTTTGAAACTCTTGAGGGAGCTTGTTAACAAATAGGTTGTGTTGTCCCCCCTCCCTTCCCATTATCCACTTATCTGCTGTTCTTCAATAGATAGCAAAGTAGGTATGTGAAGGAGAAAAATACTTCAGGTCCTTATTCTGCTCATTCTTTGGATGAATCTTACTAAGATAAATGTATGTATGACCTTCCGCAAATCTTAGATAAAACTCTTCAGTCCCAGACATCTTACACTGTAGAAGTCAGCATCGTACACAACCACAGACCTTCCATCTTTGCCATGAAGTCAGAAACCTTTGATAAATTTAACAAAAAGTACTGAAATATGTAAGACTTCCTCCACCTAATTGTAAATCCATATACGTATCACTGCTAACCTGTCTTTAGACCAACGGTTATTTTAACACATACTTAGTATTTCTAAAGCTCCTTAGCACTTCCTGCAGACACCCCCACAAAACATTACACCCATGCCACAGTTCAAGAAGCAGCAGCAGATTTCCACTGACAAACATCAAAATCCCCAGGACAAGGTGCTCACAGCAGGGGAACGCTGCCATCAGGAGCCGGTGAAGCACCATCTAAAAGGCCTCTCCAAAACCAAGCCACACCTGCAGGTTTATTTTTCCAACCAACAATATTTGCTTCACTTTCCCTCATGGCAAATGTCACAATTATTAAAAACCCCTGGCCCATTTACAGCACGCAAATACCTATCAAAATCAACACTGCAGCATGTCGGGTTCGAGGCAAATCAATTGTAACACTTCGCCTTTCACGCGAGGAGGCTGGAGAAACACACCAGGGCGGCTCTGCTGGCACTTCGGTGCCTGTTAACTCAGGAAACCACCTCAAAACAAGTGAAGCAATGGGAGAGAGATGGCCAGACCATGGTGGGCCTGCAAGAGAGACAGCGATGCTGCTGCCCAGCAGCCAGGCACCTTTCCCTCTGGGCTCTCAAAAGCCAGTAAGCGAACAATACCGTAAGCTGACAGCCTGCAGTAATAAAACTCCCTACAAATAAAATATTAAAAAAATGATAGAGATTGGAAAAGCTTCTGTTAGTTTAGACATTTCAGGGAAGACCATGCGTACCAAAACCAGCTCTCTGGAAGCCTCACTAAAAGCTACCAATGAGAAATCTTGCGGACTAGAACAAGCCAAGTGTTTTCAAATAGCCCGTGGCAAGGGGAGGCCATTAGCCTGGCAGGGTCAGGTCGGTGACTACAAGCGAAGGGAAGGGGAGTGGAATGAGAGGAGTAGGAAATTACCTGAGGGAGCACCAGGACTTTCTGCTACATGTCTGCAGGGAGCTGCTCGCACATTTATTGCTGAGCGTACGATGTGCAGGTGCCCCGCTGTCGGCGAGGCTGCGTGAGAAGAGAGAGGCCGGGGCCGCCCAGGCTCCAGCGACCCCCCCCGCAGGGGCCAGCGCAGCTCAGAAAGGGCAGAACGGGGCGCGGCAGCGAGGGGGAAAGTGCGAGAAACAGCCCCGCGAGCCCCGAGGGGAAGGCGGGAGAGAGCAGAGGGCACAGCTGGGCAGCCAAGGTCAACCCGCCAGAATGCAAAAGTGCTGTGAAGGGCTTCCTGATATCCAAGCTAAACCTCCCCTGGCACAGCTTCAGGCCACGTGCTCTCATCCTGGGAGATGCCTGAGAGAAGAGCCTGACCCCCACCTGGCACAACTTCCCTGAGGTAGAGAGTGATACGGTCCCTCCTGAGTCTCCTCCAAATTAAACAACCTCAGCTCCCTCAACCTCTCCTCATAAGACTGAACTTGGACAAGGCAGCACAGCCTGGTCATCCAAGGCTCCATAGTCACCAACAACTCACAGGTAAATAAGTAAGAGCCTGACTTTCACACGGCAAACCTGTGAGTATACCTCCCATAGTGACAAAAGCATATGGGGATTAAACACAAGTTAACACAAGACAGGGATGCTTCTCACTAGAACTTAAAATACTACTTTTCACATGCTTTGCAATTAGAATTTGGTAAGGAAATGAGAATTTCCTTCAGTAGGCAACAGATTTAGTCTCTACTGAGGCAAAATACAAAGTGGCACTCCAGCTACCAAGCTAATTTTAACTTGTGTCTGTACTGTTTTCCATTTAATTAATTGAAGAACTTCCATCAGTTTGAATGGGACCAGGATCAGACCCTTGAGAGGGTGATTGTTTTTGAAGTACTGCAAGCAATGAAACTTGTCACAATATTCAATAACTTATTATGACTTTTTTTTTGTTATTGTCTCCACCACTACCATTGGACTCTGTTAATCATTTCTCAATCCTTTCATGAGTGAAAACAACAAAAATTAAGGATGTATTTTTTAAAAAATTGATTTTGTTGTTAAATGGAAAACAGTAATTCAAATGGATGAAACTTGTGAAGGCTTACATAAGGAGGCCTTTGCCTGGGGATTCTAAGTCAACCTTTTTTGAAGTTACCACATAGAGGATGCACAGAATTTTATTTTATTTTAAGGATGTTTCTAAAGGAAAAAAAAAAAAAAAAGACACAACAGCTAATTAAATTATGGCAGTGCATTTATGACATCTATACATAGCTGCCAGTTAACAGGATTTGCATGCCCCTGAATAAATGCCAAGAAAATCATTCGATAAACCCACTTATATACAGATTTCCTAAAGTGCCATGCAAAAAGCTTTTATATATAAAAAATAGGTTGAAATTGCTCATATCTTAAAATAACTTTAGCACATGATGTAAAATATACTATAGTCAGCCTGATATTTGGAATTTCAGAAGGTAATTAGCCCCCATTAGGCCTCTTGGAACAAGAGCTCTGCTATTATGATTACCCTTGAACTATAAAATTTTCTCTTCACAGATCTCTACTTTGTTAGAGATCATCCGGGAAATATTACTGTTAGAGAATAACTGCAAATAGGAGAACATTTCCTTAGCAGGCTGATATTTGGCCATCTACATAAAAAGGCAATTCTCTGTACTTAGGTGTGCAGGATGATGACTGAATGAACACCATTAGGGTGTGCTTTGATCTGCCATAGATGAGACCTGGGCAAAACTTCTCCATAAACTTTCCATGAAGTGTAGTTTCAGCTTGAAATTGTCACAAATTCAACCTAAACTAGTAAAAGCTATTTATTCAGAAATAACTTTTATTTGATTTTTATGGGTGTTTCTGGTCAATCACCCCTGTTTATCCCTCACTACCACACACAAAGATGGACAATAATCTTTTTTATCCCAATAGTTTGTAAATGAAGGGAGGTGGTCATCAACATTTAAATACAGGCAGGTTTTTGTTTGCTAAAGGACATATGAAATCACAGTTTCCAGGACAACTATAAGAATAATTTAAGCATAACATGGGGCTTTCAATCTCCCTTCGTCATTCTTCTGCACATTGTAGAAATACGTAAGTATGCATAAGTATCAAACCAGACACAGTAACTCATGTGATGACACTTCCTGGGTAAAGTGTCCCAACCACCAACAAAGTGATAACTTTTTTTTTTTTTAAAATTTCAAATTATTTGGATAATTTACAGATGTGGAAAGAAAATGCTTCATTCTACAAGCAGCCTATATATTTTTAACACTAGCTGAACATCATCTTAGTTCTCTGAGTCAGTGAGACAGATATTCTCCACACACCTTTTAAAGCTTTTGATACAGTTTCTCAACTATTTTAAGTAATTGATCATGTACAGTATGGCAATCAAATTCTATTGATCAGTCTCCCTGTGTCAGAGTATGCAAAAATTAATTAAGCAGTTTAAAAAAAAATAGTAGTGAAGACCTTAATATTGAAAACTAGTTCATTTCTCCAATCAAAGCTAAACTGAAAGGTTTAAAGAATATGTTAATAGTCTCCCCTCTTTATACTTTGTGTTGCCTTAACCCTTGAAAGTCATCCTATCGGGACACCTCACATAAAGCTCTACTGGTTGTAGAAGGCAAGGTTTGCAATGGGATTTCCCAGATGACCTCGTTCTGTGAAAGTAGCATGAAGCAGATAAATAAAGAGAGGCGAACTTGAAATCTTTTATTCCAGCTCCATTTACCTAAAGTCACACACAAAAATCACTAGTAGCTGCCACATCAGACCGGAGCCAGGGGAAACTGAAAGATAAAAACATCATAAGAAGTGTATTTGTACTTACTAATACTACTCTGAAAGGCATGAAATAGAATTATTTTTTTCCACATTTATATTGGAGCCTGTAGCATTAGGGTCAAGGCAGATGCGCAACCCAACCCTTGGCTAACATTACATTCACTGCACACATATTGAACAGAAACAAGTGTGCAGCTGCCAGTAAACCTCTAGTTCTTTCTTAGTGAATTTGTTTTACCTCAGTTCAGCACAGCTTGTACATTTACTTGGTACAGTTTGTTCATTATTTACCTTCCTCATGACCATCTAGACAAACTCAGAAACCCAGTTTCCATAGCTACCATCTGTACATTACTTAAACTCTCCCCTGACCCAGGCATAAATTCCTCCAAATGCTTCTTTTCAACAGCTCTGCAATGTCAAGAGTGGCAAATTTTCATTAGTTTTCCTAAATTCAGAAGACCTGACTTGCAGCATATATTCATGGATTTTCACAGGCAAGATTTTAACAGCTTACATAAAATGATTCAATATCAATGGAGCTAATGGAGAAGAAAAAACCCACCACCTAAGAAATAGAATCTTCTGCAGGTTAATCAAGCTGTGCATACATCAAGGGCATCTGGATATGAACTGTTGCCTATCAGAAGCTGGACAGTGAAACAGACGCAGGAATAATGCATTATCAGGCAATGCATGGAGTATCCTAGATTTTAGGATTTAAAGGCAAGAAGCAAGTCCTACTTTAAAATTATGTGGCATACCAGAAAAATCATCACCTGAAACAAACTATTACAAAAAGGTCACATCTCCAAATGTTTCAAGGTGAGAAGCACAGGAAGCCAATTTTTGTTTTGAAACAGGGTAACATTTGTGACACCTAAACTGTTTCATAGCACCTCAGGCAGCAATCCAGAGCTACTAAACTATGAGCCACAAACCACATAGCATTACAACACATCTAGGAGATTGTGTCATAACAAGAGCCCATTTTTGAATGAAGTACATGGGGTATTGAAAGGGTTATAAACGTCCTTTGTATTTTGTAAATATGTCCTTCAATGGCTTACAGTTCTATCTAGAAGTATCACACAAGAATCTAGCAATACAGAGCATGTCATACAATCAACATTCATTTTACCTAATGCCAGAAAAACTCCAAGCAATAATGCATTCCTGCAGCAAAACTTTTTATTCACCTAATTCTTACATAAATCTCCAAATATCATGTTCTAAAGGAAAATGTTTTAAGATCCTGATTTTCAAACTTTAACATTTCTTTATTAAAAACAAACAAATACACACAAAACCAAAAAAAAAGCAGACCTCTGCTAATGCAGGTTGATTATATAATCCCATTCAGAAAGTCATTCAGACTCTACCTCTGAATTGGGTTTGGCCTGATTCTTCCTGCTGACATTTAAAGGCAATTCTGGAACACTATTAGAAGAATATTCTTACCATTAGAAGAGCATTTTCCAGCCTACATTCAGTCAGTTAATATCCTTTTTTCTGAGCCAGCAGTGTCCTTCAGCTTAAGCACCCTTCTCTGACCCTAGCATTCATCTCTGCTATGCATTTATACAGATCTATTACACATTTCCCTCCAGCCTTCAATTTACGAGGCTAAACAACAAGCTCTCTAGTTTCTGTCCTAAGGCTGCTTTTTGATCCCCACATCCATCCCAATCAAAACAATGGAGTTTTTGACTGCAACAATGTAATAATACTGTAAATTAAGACCAAGCTATTAATAAACAGAAGCTTAAATGTAGGCTCCTGAAACTCCATTTGGACAACCAGGAGGTCTAAAACTGAAAAAAATACATAAATAGATCTCAAATTCAATAGAACTTGCTGGGTGGGTTGTGGTGCATTTTAAAAGGAAATGGGTACAATGTGGCATCTTTATTTTACACAATCTTCACCATAAAAATAATAAATCTGTAATCATGTCTTGACCTTTTATTATTATACTTCCTTTAATACTGAAAGCATCTTTATTTTTCATAGATGTGATAATTTACAGACTTTCTACAAACCAGAAAAAATAAAGGAAATTAGAGGTACAATTTCTATAGTTTATGAACTCTCTACTGCTATGTTGCCAGCATCTGAATTAGGCCACTGTACTGGGGGTGGGGAATGAAGAAAAGAGAAAATTAGAAGACGATAAGGAATAATCTTCCACTGAAGTCTACTGAAGCTCTTATTCACACCATATCTGGAACTCCAGCTATTTTCATGTGACCTTCTTGCACCCATCAATCCTTATGCAGTGAGGAATATCATGGGAACCCTTTGCTAGACTCATGTTAGGACCATGACCAGTGTTAGGCATGCAGCCCAGCAAAGTCCTGACCTACATAGTAGTGCAGCTCAAGAAAGAACATGGGGAAAACAAACTGTTATGAAGGGCCATCTTTTAGAACCAGTTAGATTTGGATTTTCTCAGACTAACATATATGTGCCATAGCATGGAAATCTTTCCAAATAGAAGCCAGAAATATGTACCTCCACCCTGTTCTGCTTATGAGGGAAGAGACTGCATGACAGCTCTGTGCTGCTTGGCAGGGTGTAAACTTGATATGGTGGGAAAGGACAATGTGATATTGTACAAAAGACAAAGAAGCCAGTACTCTGCTGAATACAATGGAAACAATGTGATTGAGATCATTTCAAGAAAGATATTACTTGCTCACTAACTTGCTTCTTTGGTTTACACTGAAAGCAGCCTTCCAGGGGTCCTTTCTGAGTCACCATATTCTTGTCACTGCAGCTCATGGACAGGTCGAGCTGAAGGAGGAATTTTAACACAGAGCTGTATCTGTTGTGCTGCTCTTGAATATTGACAGACTTTCTGTGGTTGCTTTAATACCCTTATTGATCATTCTTTGAGAACTTGCATTTACAAGAAGTAGTATGGAAAGAAAAAAAAAAAACCTCAAAGAGGAAAGAAAAATGAAAGAGGAAAAATTAAAAGGCTAAGGAAACTTTTAACAACAGTGAGATTAGCAAAAAAGAGGTGGCATCAGCCAGGAATTGAAACTAAACTGAAACACAAGTAACACAAGTAGGGTAGTGTTTGAGGTCTTTGTTATATGTTTTGCTAAAAGAGACATAATGGAGTTTTATTATTAGATAAGTTTTATTGTGGTTGTAGTAAATTTATTATTGTGGATTTTTTGATTTCAGAAAGGCTAAACTTTTTTTTTTTTTTTTTTAAATGAACTCATCTGTTTTCATTGTGAAGTGACATCTTTGTTAGGAAATTGCCAGTGTTCAATTAAAAAGATTTTAAAGGCTTGAGAAAAAAACCAAACCAAACAACAAACCTTTGGCTTCCCCACTTTCCTTTCCCCTCCCAGTTTAGAAAAAAAAATCCACCCAAGTTAATTTAAATCAAAAAACTTCTCTAGCTTGGCTTAAAAAATTGAAACAAATCAGTCATGCATCAAATGCAAGGTAAACATTTCTAAAATGGTCCTACTAGAAATGGGAAGAAAGGCCTTACTTTCTTCTTGCCGTGCTCTGTAAGTGTTCAGGGGAAAAAAGGAACCAAAACACTGTACCTTCACTACAGCTTATAGTCAAAGTTACCAAAAAATATTTTTCAGTTGACAAAGTCTCTAGAAGCAACCACTTTGTCGGCTATATATTGCTGTGTAACACACACCACAAACACACTCTTTTTTCTTTCTCTCTCTTTTATGGCAAGAAAAGTAAGGAATAAGGCAAGACTGTGCATACGCATTTATATTTCTCTTGCACCTCTTTCTTTTTTTTCTGCAAAAAGGACACAGCCTCACAGTGTCTTCCAGCTGCCTAAAAGCTAAAGTGTTACTTGTGTTTTGTCACCATCAATTATCTCATCAAGTATTACATAACTGATCAAGTACTGAAAAATCTTAACTGCTCCTTTGCCCTTGTCCTACTTGTTTTGTTTGTGTCATTCATGGATCATGAACTTCTCAAAGGGGAGACATAATTTTGCTTTGCAACCCAGAGAATAAAAAGGTATGTGAAGCAAGTTCAACAGTCAGCACATTTTATAACATTATATTCTCTTACTACTTCTCTATTTAACGACTAATTTTGTCCATGTGCACACCTACACAGCTTGAGCTGTGAAATTCAGCAGAAGACATATCAACTGTACTTCTCCATCGTCTTTATAAGGTACACCTGTCAACTGCCAGTTAATAATTGCTTATCATCATGTCCACCTACTTCATTTATAAAATACAGAGTTATTTAGTACTTGCATAAAGCAAGTGTAGGAGACCTTAGTTTAGAAGTCTGACACATGTGAAAACATCCTTGCTTCTCTCTACTCGTTTTCTAAGCTTGAAGCTGAATTCAGAACTGAATTTAACTGTTACTTTCTGTTAGGAACAAGTTTCCACCCCTACCATCCACCACTTTGTGATAGAAAATTAGCCTTTGCAATGCTTGATATCAACTGCTTGCCTTATTAAAACTAAAGATATACTCAATAAGGACATATCAAAAGTATCCATGACTGTGTGAAGTTCTAGGGATTTATCTTTCATAGAATCATAGAATAGATTGGGTTGGAAAAGACCTCCAAGATCATCAAGTCCAACCCCTGATCCAACTCCAATTACTATATCATGGCACTAAGGGCCATGTCCAGTCTCTTTTTAAAAACCTCCAGGGATGGTGAATCCACCACCTCTCTGGGCAGGCCGTTCCAATGCCTGATTACCCTCTCTGTAAAGAATTTCTTCCTAACATCTAACCTAAACTTCCCCTGGCAGAGCTTGAGGCCATGTCCCCTTGTCCTGCTGTTGGTTGCCTGGGAGAAGAGACCAACCCCCACCTGGCTATAACTTCCCTTCAGGTAGTTGAAGAGAGTGATGAGGTCACCNNNNCCTCCAGCCAGTTCCTCACCCAGCACAGAGTGCCCCTGTCCAAGCCATGGGCTGTCAGCTTTTCCAGGAGTATGTTATGGGAGACAGTATCAAAGGCTTTGCTGAAGTCAGACAATATCAAAGGTTTTGCTAAAGTCAGACAGTATCAAAGGCTTTGCTGAAGTCATTTACATGTACATATGAATATACATACATATGCACATATAGGATATAATCCTTTATTAGATATTCTGATAACAGTACACCTTATCTTATCCCAATGGACATACTGACCTCTTTCTGCATCCTACAAATGTCCCGGTTCATACCTCGGCAATAATAAGTGGGAAGTCAAGTATGGAGACAGGAGATCCCTTTGGCTACTCTCCAAGTTGAAAAAAGGATACAAGATCTGTTCAGGTGATCCTCATACTCTCTGAAGATCTATTTAACGATTGATTTTTACCACAGCTGTGAAGAACATGTGGGGAACTCAATGGCTTTTAGCAAAATGTGGTTGATTGTTACTGTAGGTTTTCCTGCTATAACATGAAAAGCAAACTACTCTGAAAATGCTACAAAAGCAGAGGTTCCCACCCCCACCCTCTTTAAACAAGGAAATACCATATATAAAATCTTGATTTTGGCTAGATAAAACATATTAATTCCCTACCTTATGAGCAGTGATCTCACCGCAAAACACAACAATAATTCATCTCAGTGAATTATCTCTCAACGTGCAGCCAAAACTACACGTTCTCACTAAAAGGTCTTTAACAAGAAAGAAACAAACAAATATATAAAATACAAAATTACTGTGGCTTGTTATGAATTAAGAAAAAAATACATCTCTGATATATCTGAGATTTTTTACCCCCCTCTCCTTCCTGAAGGATATTTTTAAATGTCTTTCCTTGTCACAGATGAACTGGAAGGTCAAATTTTTATTCTTTTCTGAGCATTTACTCAGCCTCATATAAAACTGAAAAATTATGAATTTGAGAGAAACAGCACTGAAAAATTTTACAAGAGTAAAGCAGTTGAATAGCATCCTGAAAGTATTCTAAGTACAAATATCTACTGCTTTGCTATACCTTCTCTTGATGAGCTCCCTTAACACCAGACCAAGAAACATAGCAGAGAAAACCAAACTAAATTCCAGAAGGCAAAACCCTATTTAGCCCTTTAAATTGAAAACAAGCTCATTAAAGAAAAGATCCAGTGAAGTAGAAAGGGGATGAAAAAGATCCAAATAATTAGTGTTTATTTTTCATATTGCATTAATACCTAGAGGTGTCAATCTTTATTAGAATCTCTGTGACAATTCTGCATATTCACTGGAAGGAAAGATTATGTCCCATAAAGGGCTAGTAAACCCAAAGCATTAAAAAAAAAAAAAAAGAAAATATGAGAAAGCTGGGAATAAGACAATGCCATTTCCATTGTCAAAATACACTGATTTTCGCAAGTTGTCCATTTTGAGAGTGGCAGAGGTAAAAACAAACCCAAATTTTAATAGGCAGTGAATTCAAATCCAAGTGGTCAATCTTAAAAGTACTTTCTTAATGCTTCCTTTCTTAAAACGGCTCACACAAATAAATGTATATTTCAAATGACGTTGATATCCTCAAACACAGTTGAGAGTATAACAACATTCATTACAATACTATCAAGTTTATGTGGCTTTTATTGTTTGGTTTTTTTGGGGGTGGGCGAGGGGGGTGGTGGTGGTGTGTGTCTGTTTTGATTTTTACATTATACATTACCTGCACTCCTTAGTTTGAAATAACAGCAAAGAGTTTGCTTTGCCTATATCATTCCTATAGCTAGGAAATTACTGTTAAGTCTTAGAAATAATTCATATTTGTGATCATGTGCACAACCAGAAATTAGGTATTTATCTCTGCGTAAAATAGGAATAATTCCTAATAAACATTCAGCACAGCAATTTATTGAGAACTCTGTTCCCTTCAAATGCAAAGCGTTTAGCCAAACTCGACAGAAATAAGAGTCCATTGCCACCACCTATAACAAAAGCTATATTGAAATTATTTTTCAGTAACAGGCTTGCTTACAAACTATAAGCATGATGTATAAATTAATGTTTAAATGTTTAAACAAAATTTTTAAATTCAGATAGTATTTCTCCATTTTGCTAGAGAAACCCTTCCAAACTGAAGCATCTGCTCAGCAGTAACAAAATGTTGCCATCTTAAAAAGACAATCACATAAAGTATAAGCACAAACTAGAAATTGTTCACATACGTGTACAAAGAAAAGAAATACAAAGCAAATTAATTTAGTAGATGTTAAGGAATTATGACTTTAAAGACCTAATTATTCTTCAAATCCATCAGTGAAAACCCTTTGAGCAAATCTTATTTTACCAACTCTTTGATCAGACTGAAGTCTCTGAGAAGTCAATATCTGTAGGAGCTGATTCAAGACTTGGGGCAAAGGTTATACATAAAAAAAAATTAAAATTAGCTGCCTACCTAGTATGACCTCCACTACAAACAAGAAAGGATTCTGCAGAAAATAATTAGACCTTATGACATCTCTCCAAGATGAACATTCCCATCTCTGATTTTTTGGAAAGAAATCAGACTGATTCTTCAGGGTAACACTGAATGCCCACCAGTGTTCAGAGCATAGACCCCATATACTCTGTGAACAAAACTGTCCTTTCACTTCCTGAAACATCTCTATAGTGTACCAAATCACTTAGAATACGGTTTAACATTCACATGTGATTTAGTACCAGGATGGTCTTCTTGTCACAGTACTCAATTCAGGAGAAACGTGTGCAGTTTTACTGCCGGTGATATACTGCAAAAGTCATTTCCTCTATTTGTGCTTTATCCTGTCCTACATCCAAAGCTTCCTGAAATGGGGGAGAAGGTCTTTTAATCTGAACACTTTCAGTGATCCATATGCAGGATAGTCCCACAAACACACAAATGGTGTGACCTGAGAGGCAGAAATGAGCCACTAGAAGTGTGAACTTCTCAAGCACCACTTTAACATCTCCTTTATCTAGAGTAACGTTCTAGGTTCCAAGCCTACTTTATCCCAGTAGCTCTGTTTGTAAGTGTGTGTGTGCACATAGAAACAGTTCAGCTCACTGTGTGCTATAACTAAGTTTCCATCCAATAATAAAAAGTTCAGCTACTGGCAATGCCTTAGCCTCTCTAATAATTTATATTGCATAAACATTAGAACTTGAAGCCAGCTCAAACTCTCACTACAATTAGAAACACATTTCCCCCTGTCATCAATTTTTTATGCTTGTCTACATCAGATACAAATTGGTTATCTATTATATCTATTATGAAGGCATCAATGAAAGCTTATGTTACAAAGGAACAGTTACTACTTTAGATTAAATGCTAAATTAATTTTGTTTCACCACATACTGAAATTCCCATCACTCCTCTCTAAAAAGAAACAGCAGGTGAACTTAAAAAATAAAAATCATAACTATTGAAGAGAACTGTAAAGCAAATTACCATATCCCACTAATAGTCATAAGGCACTGGAGCCAACTACACCAAAGTGGCTGGAAAATTCTGTTATATATGAAGCTGTGTAGCGCTTCCTGACTGTGACAAATCATAAAGCATTCTATCTTGCAGAATTAATTGCTGCTGTTAAGAATGCTGTAAAATATTTTTTAAAGATAAAAGATATGATCTTAACCTAAGTGGTCTGCTACATTGATGCTCATGCTAAGATTTGTATCTAGAAAAACAACATTCCCTAGAGAAAGGAAATGGCACTCAAGATGGGACATCTGAAATGTTTGGAATGCTCTTTTTATGACTGCAGAGTCTAGCCCAAATTTTCCAACCCAGACTAAACTGAGAGTCCTAAAATATAAGCACAGAGAAGCACGGACTGCACAATGCCTCTTTGAGTAGGCCAGACAAGCCAGCATACTTTGTACTCTCTGGGTTATCTAATGCACTCTCTCAGCTTATAAACCTCCTAAACCAAGGGGACTACATGACTTTTAGACCGACTTCTGGCTTTTACTCTGCCTCTTCAAGTAGACAAGAATCTATCCCTGTCTCATTAGTACATGAGTACTCTTGCTTTCAAAGACCTGAAGACAACTAGGTAGCCTGTATCCCATAGGATTTTACTGTGGTTTAAACACCAGTCTCTCTCTCCTCTCCTCTGAATGGCAAAGAAGAATTGTATACATTCCTAGAGACAAATGTTGAGACACCTGATGTGGAAAAGCCACCCCCATCTCATTTTTCCTCTCCTGCCAAAATACTCACACAAAGATCAAGAACTGGTTCTGCAAGGAGAGACTGATAGGCTCAGGTTTTTCTGTGACATTGTACTGAAGTCTACAAGACTCCTTATAGACCAAGGAGCATAAATTTTTTTTTTCTTACCCCTTTTTCAGGTCAGTTAATGTTTCCCTGCCAATCTGTCCATGCAAGGCGCCTTTCATGAAAAACAGAAAGAGGTGCAAACTACCCAATTCATCCTCCTCTGTTGACCTGTCTTTTCACAGACCTAACCTTTCTGCCAGATACTGGTTAACAAGCAGCAGGGCCATGGCAATAACAACAGAGTTTTGAAAGGTTCAAAACAAAACACTCAAGCCATTATCCAGCAGTCTGGCAGTCAAATTATATTGCTAAGGTACTCAATGAGCCATACTTCCCCACTTACAAGCAGTAAGTCAAACAAATGGGTTTAAATAAAGAGAAGTGTACTGAAAGAGGAGAAAAACATTTTGGAAATGGATTATGAAAACCTAAACAATCCCATAGGCAATACTGTCTTTTCCTCAGAACATGCCAACAATAGCCTCTGTACTAGAACTGCTGAAATAGCAGCTTGTCCAGCTGTAGCACTCACCATTTCATATCCAAGACTGCAACGAATGGGCAGATTCATCTGATGCCCCTAACAGAACGTCCTCTTTTCCCTGGTGCTATGTCCTCGCACAGCTTTACAGTGAGAGTGCTTTGCTTCTGTAAGTCTTTAGGGGTAATCCCTTAGACCAGATACCCTGACGGCCAAGCCCTCTGCCAGTATAGGCTTATACCACATTTTTTGTCCAACAGTCCCAGGAATCACTCTTAAATCCTATTTGTGTCACATACAGACAAACATAGGGCTGACTAGAAAAAAAAAAAGAAAAACTACTCCATCGTGGACAAAGGCCCATGAAAACATGGGAGAGAAGCAGCAAAAAGCAATGACTATATCTATGAACTCCCCTTGACAGGACTTCAGTGTTCCAAACCTTTTTCAGTCTGCAGGCACACCTTGTTATGGCACACACTTTTTTCACTTTTTACCTTATTTCAGCTATTAACGTCTGTGCTTTCACCAACCCTTCTTAGTCTATTGTAGCATCCACTGACCTGGGTAACACTGTGAAGGACTCCAGGGAAAAAAAAAACAAACAAAACCACAACTGAACATCAGCATCAAAACTCTACTAAATGGAGAAGTCAAGCCATCGACAGGTGACCAAACCAATTCACATTTCATTTGTAAGCTGATTACGCAGTTCTTAACAGTAGTTTCTGCTATCCTAAGTCATCTCTCTCTACTCTGCTCCAACAGATAATTTGGTGGGGAAACTTTATTTGACCATACATTGGTTGGATATTCTCAGAAGAGCCCTGAGATGCAGCATCCACTCCAGCTGGGAATCGGGCTGACAGAACTTTAAATCATGACACAACTTGCATGTCCTCAGGCAAGCCCTCTCCCTCCTAATAGACAAATGATTCCCTCCAGATAGGTTGTCCCAAAAGCCCAATGGGGATTTTATCCTTCTTAGGAGAACAGCTGTCACATGAGAAAGTAAGGAAATATTTATTCTTTTTTATTAAGAAAGATAACTATTTCCATTATGTTATGTGGACCTCCCACATAACATAATGCTGGGTGCACTTCTAATACTCTTGGTTAGATAATAGCCAAAACCCAGCAGTAATGTATACTAAAAGATCAAAATGCAAGAGTAAACTATCTTTTGCAATATTAGCCTTTGAATATGAGAGAGGGTACAAATCTCAGCAATTAATGACTCACTATTTAAAATCAAGGGAAAGAAATGGAATCCTTGCCTAATTTTTTGGCAAACTTTAAGATTGCAAGCGAATGCCATTTGCTACTGTTTACCGCAATAGGTGGAGTTAGTGTGTTTTCTGACTTTTTTTTTTTTTTACCAGCTTACTTCTCTC
This sequence comes from Chloroceryle aenea, assembly GCA_013399075.1. NCBI lineage: Eukaryota > Metazoa > Chordata > Aves > Coraciiformes > Cerylidae > Chloroceryle > Chloroceryle aenea. The sequence continues at coordinate 406,019 of VWZY01006109.1, read as the reverse complement.
AAATCTTTATAGTTTAATTCTTTTCCAAGTTAGTCATTTGAACAAAGGTTGGAGATCATTGCAGTTTGTTGGATGGTTCCAATTAAAGGACATACTATGGAGGTTTCAAAATCACACAAGCAAATGTCAGTTGGAAAATTCTTTCTTTTTTCCCCCCTCTGAAATTTAGAATTTAATACTATTTCAAGATCTGGAAAACCTCTTTTCTAGTTTTCCAGTTAAAAAAAAAAAATAGCCCAAAGGCAATGAATAGAATCAGAACTGAGGAGGGTAAAGAAAAAGAGCATTGTATTTGCCAGGATCACTAGAGGTCTGTTTTAAAGCTAAGTTGCAACAGGAAGGGAGCTTTGATTTCAAACAGAGCTTTAAAGTGAAGGATCCCTTCCAAATGCTATTACCAAGCAGATCCTATTGTGATGGTAATGACATGTTGCGTGGGAAGTAGTGGTTTTACTTGGACGCAAAGGGAAAGAACATTGCCATGATTGATGTACCATATGAGGTCAAACCACATAATCACTAACTCTCACACTGCCCAGTGCAATGGGATTGGGTTTCTTAAGAATCTAAGGTTTCGGAAGTTTATTATTATTATTTAGTTATAATGATGAAAATATTTCACAAATCAAATGCATCGTCTCTTAAGAGGATGTCACTAATATTTGATTTACTTTTCATTGGTGTGCAACAAGTTCTACTAAATCCAATTTGCAGCTACCGCATTGCAGTAGTGGGTGGTCTTACTCAGCCAAAGTGCAAGCCATTTGATAGTTCAGAAAGTTCTCAAAATGTTGTGCAAAAGAAAGTGCAAAGCAACTAATGATGAAACTCACATTTATCAGCCGTTAATAGTCACATTTCAATGTTCATACGTAGAGGGTTAACTGTTGGTTTAAGCTCACATATATTAAAGATAACATCATCTAGGAGAAGCACTTTGCAGAAGTTGCAGAAAAGAAAACAAATGAAAAAACAAACAGAAAACAAACATTGGTTTTGGTTGGTTGGTTTGGTCATTTTTGGGTTTTGTTTGCTTGTTTTTCTTTCCTTAAAGATTATAAATGCATTCATGTCCTTGTTAATGCATATTTTAGAACTGGCTTCTGAACTACTGAGTTCAGAAGGGGAACTAGTGACTATTTCAGTGAATGCAGGATCAAATCCTTTGCTCTGCTTCAAACCACCTACTTCTACTTGGCAAAACATCCAGTTCCATATACGACAATGACGATTTAATACAGGCTTAAAACACTTTCCTAAATGGACAGGTCTAAGATTGTGTTCAGATTGTTAAAATGTAGAACTGAGAGCCTTGTTACAACAGCGTGCCCCCAGGGAGGCCTGCCATGTATCGCATCTACCTTTCACTTTCTCCTTAGCTGAAGGAGCCTCCAAGACTAAAAACCTCTGTTATTTAAGTCTGCATCAGTTTTCAACTTCAAACAAACAGCATCAAGAAACAGTTCAAACTCTTTCACCAAAATACAAAAAAAAGACAGGAATTTGCAAACACTTAAAACCACAGAAAACCTTCTGCTTACTTTCATTTGTTAGGCGCGTGATAAAAATGTGTATCAATATGACTGTAATTTTGAATTTAATGATGCAAACCTGCCCAATTTTTGATAATCTACCATTCTACATGAATTTGACAGGCTGAAAAATCATTTAGTGGCTTAGATGTGTTCCTACCTGTTTGTTTCACTTCTCCCATGCCACTTACTATTTAAACTGCAACATGACATAATAATGGAAAGTTTATTACATTTAACATGTTCAGTGTTCAGTGTTATTTTTTTCCTAATGTAATTCCATTCACATGAAAATTTCTCCCACAGCTAGATCATACGGTGCTTAAAATCCATTAAAATTTTACAGTTGCTAGTGTTTTTCTACAATCAATACATTACATATTGATATGCCAATCTCAGAGAGCGATCACCTTTACCCTGACTCAACCCATGTAGATCCTTAAGAGAGATAAGACCAGATTTTGAATCCTTTGTACGAAACTAACTGCCCTTTACATTTCACTTCGTAAGGCTCAAATGGCAACAACTTCTGTAGTTTGCCAGCATCATTGATTGAATGAATCCAGACCAAATTCATGCCAGGTTCTTTGCTACACAGCACAAAATCAAGCGCTGCCCCCCCTCAAATAATAATACCACAAAAGGGTATTTTTTCAGTGGGAATAATGGTTCGTTGGTCTCCAACACTTGGTTCTCTGCCATTGTGGAATTGAATTAAATCAGTCCCAAGTCACAAATAATTGAGTTAGACAGTGTCTGCTCTCATAGGTTGTTAAAGGACAGTAGTCCAAAGGAGACAACTTTGGCTCTACTTGCTTGAAAGAGTCTTCACTCATGTGAAGCCTAGGTTTGGCCAAGCCAGGGCAAGATGGTACAAAGCAATTGAAATTTGGTGCCATCTTGGAAGAGGTCTGAATTCTGCACTTCCACCCTCTGTGTTATTAATCACTTCTAATGGAGCTTTCCAGAACAGTTCCTACCCTATAGAATAGGAATTTGTTTTTTCAGTAAAAAAATCAATTACAGTTACTTTCATCAGTACCCTATGGCTTTGAATGTGCTGTAGAAAGTACTTGGAATCCAGCTTCAGTTCAAGTTGAAACTTAATTTTCACCCGCATTTTCAGAGTGCTGTAAATTCTCATACAAATAAAGCCCTGTTCTTTTCTCTAAAAATAATTATCTGGATTGTTTAATTTACATTGACAAAAATTTTATTTCCAAATAAGACAGATTTTTTTTGTGTCTGTCTTACACTGCTAAAGCCAAGAAATCTAGATTTAATACTGATTTTCTTAATCATAACCTTATGGTCTTGATAATACTGTAGAGATTTCCAGTAAAATGACACATTACATCCCAGCTCTGCTATGAATGATGAAGAAACAGATGTTAGATACAGGTAAACCCCCAAATGTTTGGATAAGAATATGAATATTATTCAGATTAGCCAACTCTTTTGAGTCTAAAAAGATGTCAGAAGTCAGAGTTTTCTCTGAAGTTATTCTAAAGAGTACTCTTTATTCTAAAGTTAGCAATCTTTGAGCTAACCTTCACTTTTAGATCTAAAATCTGAATCCTGTCATTACTAAAACGTGAAGAAATAAGGTTTGCAGGAGTCCTAGTACTTTTCTTTAGTGTATTTTTTTAACAGACAAACTATATGAGCATCTCTGTATATGAGCAAGTACTTATGAAAAGATTCTTCTTCTCAGATTTCCTCTATTTCTGTCCTTCTGTTAAAGTGCCAGGAAAACAGACCACATAAGATGACTTTCATTACTTCTGGTTCAGAAGAGACTTGGAAAAAAATGAAAAGAAAAAAGATTTGATTCTAATTTGTAAGCAAGATCCAGAAAGCCTTATGACAATTAAAAAGTTATAGCAGCGTGATTCAGAAAAGAAAGAGGTGGTATTTCTAAATGAACATGAGTGGTCAACCAATCAAAAGCTCAGAGGCATGGGGGTAGGGAAGAGCCAACATCCCAAATTTTAACATATCAGTGGTATTTCATTTGACATTGTAATTTGCAATACCTGTGTATGGAATTATTTATACCACTGCTCTACTGATGATTTCCTCTTGCCCCTTCTCCTTGCCTTCATCCAGCACATACAGGCTAGTCTGCACCAATAGTTAATCCATGGAGGCATGGATCTCTTCTAGCCAGTGTCCCTGTGTGACCCCGTGTCCTTCTGTTATCTGGCCAGAAGAACACAGCAGGGGTGACAACCTCATGCTGGATCAGGCCCTTCATTTCAAGGCAGGAAGGTGAAGTAGCATGTCGGGAGTCCTAAATCCTCACTTTAAGGCAGGCTGCATTGGCCTGGCACAGCCAAAATGAGAGCCAGCTCAGAGCCTGACCACTTCCGTTACTCTGGCTTAGTGATTATGTAGTGGATCAACAGGAGAGTAGATTTTGGCCTCTTTGGTGATCTGCTTGAGACTACCATAGAGTAAGGCTCTGGAGGGAAGATGGGTCCAAGAAACCTTATCGGTATTCAAGGATCACCTCCTCCAAGCTCAAGAATAATCCATCCCAATGAGCAACAAGCCTTACAGAAATTTCAGGAGGCCTGCGTGGATGAATGAGATATTATTGGCAAAGCTTTGTGATAAAAAGGAAGTATATGAAAGGTGGAAGTAGTGACAAGCAATCTGGCAAGATATTGAAGACATCCAAGCAGAGAGACAGTGTTTGGAAAGCCAAAGCCCACCTCAAGTGGAATCAGGCAAGGAATGTGAATGGCAACAAGGACTTCTTATAAGTCCACAAGTAGCAAAAGAAAGACTAGGGAAAATGTGGGCCTACTGCTGAATGGGGCAGGGACCCTGGTGACACAGGACTTGTTAAAACTTGAGGAATGGAATGCCTTCTTTGCCTGTCTTCGCCAAAACTTTGCAATTAGAGATCCCAGGCTTCAGAGACCAGGAAGAAAGTCTGGAGCAGAGCAAGGAAGATGTACCATTGTAAGATGAGGACTAGGTCAGAAAATGGCTAAGCAAAACGGACATATATAAATCCATGGGCCCTAATGTGGTGTACCCACAACTGATGAGGTAGCTAGTAGAAGTAATTCCAAGGACACTCTTGCCTCATGATGGGAGGAAAGCAATTATCTCTTCTGTTTTCAAAAAGGGCAAAAAGGAGGACTCAGGGAACTACAGGCTGTTCAGCTTCATCTCAGTCCCTGGTAAGGTCATGGAACAATTCACCCTGAAGCCTATTTCTAGGCATGTGGAGGACAAAGAGGTAACTAAGAATAATAAGCAAGGATTTACTGAGACAGTCACACTTAACCAACCTGATAACTTCCCACAATGAATTGACCATCTTGGAATATGCAAGAAGAACAGCACATAGTGTCTACCCTGACTTCAGGAGAGCTTTTTGACACTGTCTCCCATAAGATCCTCATATAGAAGCTGATGAAGTATAGGCTGGATGAGCAGACAGAAAGTTGGACTGAAAATTTGCTGAACATCCCATCACAGAGTGTGGTGATAAGTGCTATGAAGTCTAGCTTGAGACCAGTAACTAGAAGCATACATCAGAAGATGACAGAGCAAGGCTTTCTTTGGTGATGTCCAGTGAGGAGAAGAGGAAATGTGCACAAACTGACACATAAGAGACTGTATGAACATCAGTAACCACTTCTTTTACTGTGAGAGAAACTGAGCACTGGTCCAAGTTGCTTAGGGAGGTGGTGGAGTCTCCAGGTGTGGAGACATTCAAAACCTGGTTGGACATGGTCCTGGGCAGCTTGCTCTCAGTCACCCTGTTTGAGCAAGAGAGTTGAACCAAATGATCTCCAGAGGGCGCTTTCAAGCTACATCATTCTATGACTCTAAAGATACACATCAAGTGGAGGCCTGCTGTAGGCAAAGCAGCCTCTGCAAGGCCTTCTGCCCCAGACGGTCACCTCCAGGAGGGTTTTTTAATTTCAGAGCTAGATAGGTATTTGGAATAGAAATGTTAGCTTTCTATCAAATTAAACTAAAAAAATGTTAAAGGCTACCTGAGACAGGACTTACCTGAATTTTGTATTGGGGCAGGGAATAATTTAAAGAGTCTTTGAAACAATGGGTGAGTCTGCATAATACCTGATTTGAGTTTAAACTGCTGCTGGGTCTTCTACTCCAGGCCCTAAAACATGGGAAAACTGGAAGTTGGCCAGAGTACCTTAGAACCGATTTATCTCAAGAAGGTTAAGGAAGTGGGAGTTATTATCACATCTACCTATAAACATTGCTTGTTAAGAAAATAATACCATCAGAGATGTAAAGTTGATATGTCCTAAAATATACCAAGTAAAGATATTTTAATAACTCTACTCCTTCACTTTCCTATAATTATCATCTCTGATAGGATTCAGACATACAGATCTGAAAGAAACACCCGGGTCAGCCATATTATTTATTTCAATAGATTCAGGAAAAATGGAACAAGAGGATTTGCTTTTCTATATATTTTCTAACATAATCTCTATTTCCTTGCTCAGCAAGAGAAGAATAATCAAGTCCAAACAGATTTTCGAAAGTGAAAGGCATTTGTTTCAGCCATCGCCACCTGAGTAGTTCGTATAAACACACCAAGGAATGAAACAAAGGGCATTTTTTAATTCTTCACCCACTTGCTTTGAAATTCACCATTTCATTTCCCAAGGAATCATGTTTAACATTATCCCAAGACTTAATCTAACAAGGCAGGTATTTACACAGGGCAAGACATGAACCTTGGCTATTTTGCCAGCTGTTCCTATACTCCCCAAAGCAATACAAATTACATTCTGCAATGGCTTTATCCCAGTGTCATAAGAATATCTGCACGAGATACTGGTTGGTTTTTTTTTCTGTCAAGCTAGATATATATACACTGCCACAATGGCATTTTCTGCCAATTTACTTTTTCATATATATGCAAATTCTGCACAAAAAAAAACCAACCCAAAATCTAAACCAGGAAGACCAACCCCACCCCACACTTGCACTGGTTTCTGTGTTATAGACAAACCTAAATGGTCAATTTTTTTCTGCTTGTACCTGAATCATCTGAAACAGTAGCTTACACTGACCCTTGAACAAAACTGGAACATCAAGCGTCCCTGGCAGAGCAAACACTATGCAACATAAAATATTTTAAAAACAAACAAACCAACCAACCAACCCACACCCCCCCCCTTTTCCTAAGCTTTTGTAACAGCTGCAAATGCTAATAGCAAGTGACAAGAAGTGGAAGACATGAATCCTTGAGCTCTATGAGAAAGATTCCTTCTTTCCACCTTCTGTTATATGCTGTGGGTTTCCAGAGAAGAATCTGTAACACACACAAGAAAAATCAGTAAGAGGGCAAGGCAGAGAAGGCTCTTTGTACTTATAATTGCCATGGTCCTCTTGCTAGAAATGAGAGATCATTAAACTATGCATAAAACGAACTGAAATAAAAACTAAGCAAGAATTTTCATTATATTTCAAGAGCAAATAATAATTTCTCTCCACTGTAGTTCAAAAGTAATCAAAAGTCAGAAATCCTCAATCTGATAATTTTCCTAAGATAAAGCAATAAAAAAACCCAACCAACCAACCCACCCCAAATTTACAATGCATAGAGTTATTCCTCACAGTCTGAGTAAGAAAGGAAAAGACTTCAACCACAAGTGAATCTTTCCAATAGAACTTGAGGTTCTGAGGAGAGAAACAAGGAGAGCTTCTCTAATGCCTTCATGAAGCAAGCAAAGAGTGTGAACAAGAATTCTTCATGCACTTTACCAGGAAATTACTTGCCTTTAGAAGGTGTAGAAACAAACATATACTGCCTAAATTTAGGAGAAATAACAGAGACAACAGGACGGTGGCATCAGTTCATCTGCATAAAACTCAGGAAACAAATCTTAGCTTTCACTCACCAAAAGCCACCCAGGCAGTTCAGCAGAGAGGACAGAGTAGACTGTGCACAGTCTCCCATTGTTACAGATGAGACTTAGAGAACAAGTAAGAAGGAAAAGAACATGAAGAAAAAATTGTGACTTTAAAAGCTGAGTAACACAAAAGAAATAAATGTAGAATCCAGGAGTTGTGTGGAGAGAGACAGATGGGGTAAAAAGATAGGAATGTAAGATGAAGAGTTATGCAGAGCAAGGACGGTGTTCATGCATCCCAGAAAGTTTGGATTACTGGGATGGCCTCCAGCTGAGTTGAGGAACTGACTGAATGTGTTTACGCTCTGCCAACCCCCTGCACCTCATTGTCAGAAAGGGCTATTTTTCTTTTCCTCTAGAAACGCAGGAATTAAATTATAGCTCATTCCAATCAGAATCGTGCTATCTTCCAGCCCCACAAAGCTGTCAGATCAGCAAAAGACAATGGATAGAACAATACCACCACATTTCCAGGAGAAAGAATACAATTGGACAAGGTTGAAAACAAAGCTAAGTATAACTGTCTGTTTCCAAACTGGTTACTGCTAAGGCACAGCAAATTCCTTACTCTGTCAGGGTACAGAAGACCACTGGGTATCAGCTGATGACTACATCCCTCTACGCCTTACAATAACCATGAGAGTAAAAGGCAGGGTCTTATCCATCTGTTGAATATCAACAGCAGGGTTCTTCCTTCAGCTACTGTTCAGTCTGTATCAGCAAGTGTGTGAAAGCAGGGGGGAAAGCACTACCTCCTTAAGAAAGAAGGAACAGCAATGTATCTTCAATAGGAATAAATGGCCAGGAAATTCATATCATTGACTCTAATGGTGGTTGATAATGTCTGGATAACATCAGGGGACCAAGGTAATCTTTTTGCCTTGAAATGAAGGTAGCAAGAAATCAAGGACAGTTGCTCTGAAATTACACTTTCACTTTCTGTGAGAAATAAATGCACGATTTCACAAACGTTTACACTTATCTGCTCGATTTCCCTCTGGTAACTTTGTGCGAAAGCAATGTAAAAGTTCCTGATCCTGCAGGCCATCTTGGGTGAAGCTCATCTTTCTTAGTAATGAAGCAAATCACAGAAAAACAGGCGAAAGCGCAAAACATTTATCTTTGGGCAGGCCAAGAAAACAAGAGGGACATATCAATATACAGGTGCTGAATTCTGTTCCTGAAACAGAAAGTGTATTTTTTATTATCTCCAAGCCTTCAAAGACCAAGATTAACTCATTTTTGGACACTATTTAGGGAAACTAGAAGATGATCTCAAAAGAGATCATTAGGAAATAAAAAGTTTTCTTACTGCTCAGTGTTGAGGTAGGACATGTAGGGTACAAGACAACAATACTCAACATACTTCTCTGGTTTCTAAAAATAATGATAAAGAGGTATAAAAGAAAAAAAACATAAGATAGTTTTGCTTCTACAATTACATTATGTCATTCTGCTCTGTAAAGAGCATGCCTCACAACAAGAAAGTGACTGAGCTGACAGCATAAACTTGCTGGGACACTCATAACAAGAAGTCTGAAGAAGCTGACAATACTCATCTCTATTCAGGGGCAGGTGTAAGCCACACCTACTGTGGGAGGTTATACATGGTGCTAGTGGACCTGGAGCAAGCCACAGTATTGAACAGCATCTTAGTGTGACACAACTTGCCAAAGACCCAGTAGACAGGGTTTTGCAGACAAAACAGTTCTGAGTTTCCCCCAGGTTAAATCCACGCTTATCCTATATTTCATGGTCAAGACAATGCAAGTCTTCTTACTGTCATACGTCTATGAAGCTAACCTTATTGAATACTGGAAAGGAGGTAACTACTGGAAACACCCTGTGGCCTTGCTCATCATGACAGTGCTGGCTGCAGTGTTGTCATTAAATTGGAGTTCCTTCTTTCATGTTTAAAAGAAGCATCATAACCTTTTGTTTGAAAGTTAGAGAACAAACATCTTGACTTTATAACATAAAACTTTATAATTCATTTTGTGATTGAAGAACATTAGGAAAATTGCGTTTCTAAGAAATGTGGCAGTTTATGTCAATCTTCCTTATCCTGTGTAATTTAACAACAAAATAATGCAGACATTTGACACCTTCCAACAAAAATTCACCAGATGAGAGGCTAAATAGTGTCATTGGTGACAGAGTCTGGAGCATAAAAAAATTGACACTATGGTATATACATTCATTTATTCCTTTCATTTGGGTATTAAAAAAAATACAGCCTTCATCCTCCCTTTTCATCAGAAAAAAGGCCCACAAAAAAAATCACACCTCTAATAATCAAGCATGTAATTTTCTTCACCTAAAAAAAATATTTTAAATATAAATGGAGCCTTTGTTCAAAAGATTAGTTTCTCTTGGGCTTTCCTGGATTTCTCATAAGCACGCTTTCATCTGTCTTACTCTGTTAGGTACATAGAAAATAAAAAATACCTTGCTTATCCAGCTTTAGGGATGTCTTTATCCTTTTTATCATTCCAGAGCACTTTTCCAAACAGTGACATAAATAATAAAACAACTTCTTGGGAGCTGCTGAGTTTCTCAAGAGCAGTCTGATCATTCCCCTGCAGACTCATTTTTCTAAGTCCTTTCCATCAGGAATATGCACCCAGGCCACTGCAAGGTCTGGGAGACTTCACCTACACAATCTACAACATAACATCACAAAAATAACAACAAGGCCTACTTCTTTTATCCTTGCCCCAATCATCAACACAATTGCCTTGAAGGAAATGGATCCTGAGCTAGGATAAAAACTGTTAGAAAAGACAAAAAAGAGCAAGCATGCAGAGAAGGGAAGGAAGCAGCAGACATGTAATTATAATTCACTTGTGATGGGAGTCAGCACCTGCCATTCTATTGCCAGCCATCTCTAAACTGCATCCTGATTTTAAATGGGTGAAACACTGCTTGGCTATTCCCTACCATTCACCCTTCTTCCATAGATCTCCATACTCCTGGTGACAAGGGGTGGGAAAGAGAGGCAGGAGGTGCAGTGCTGGGACCCAACATGCTTGTTCCAGCAGGGTTATCCATGGTAGGACTGGTTGTTTGTAGCTGCTTTCCATCCCCTTTCTTCCTCTGGCTGCTCCAGATCTGTAGTAGGACTTTATTCTAGTGGGTATGAGTGATTTCTAATCAGAATGCCTCTATGTGATTTCTGAATGACCACCACTAGACGTTCTTCAGATTAGGAGCTATCCGCTCCTATACTGCTCTGCCTGACCCAGAAGGTCTATCCCCAGCTGCTGAGAGGACACCTTGTTTGGCTTCAGTGAGCTTTCAGTCGGGCTCCATCCCTGGAAAGCTGATGAGAGGGGGAAATGATTTCATCATTGTAAGTTGCACTTTGTTGCTTATGGCCCCAAAATGTGGTGTTCATTTTACTGATGTGTTTATAGTTATTAAAAGTTGATACCTAAATAGTCATTAGTCAATTAATAACCCAAGTAAAGAAAGAAAGAAACAAGATCTCTAACAGCAGTACCTTACAGTAGCCTGAACAGGTCGTAGAGGATACAACAGAAAGCAAAACATATGTTACCTAACCTGTAAAGTAATTTTCACTCATTTTGAGGAGAAGAGTGGAGTAGAAAAAGGAAACTCTGGAACAAAAGAAGGGCTGGGCTCATCTCTGTTAGCTCACCTGGGCATCTTCTGGGTGTTCCACAGAGACCCTGTGACTGCTCTGAATTAGACTCCCTGTGGCCCCCAGGTTAGCCCTCACACTTCTGGTCTTTTCCTCTGTGGCTCTGTGAATGATGATTATTCAGCTTTGGCACATAACCAGTATGTTGCATAACTGGGAAGAAATCTAGCGTGCATCCCCGCACTGCGAGGATCATGTTCAAGCAGTGTGGGCTGCCCTCCAGAACAGCAATGTCAATCAAGCAGCAGAGGGATGCTGCCTTTCTATAAGGGGGAAAAGATGAAGGGGGGGAGGAATCAGCTTTAATAAAGCCTTAACTTCTTTTATATGCTGTAGCGCAGAGCAGGATTTTCACTGACATTTCAAACAAAAATAAAAGCTACCTCTGTCATTACAAGAACAAGTACAAGGGACCTGGCACAAGACCTACTTTGCTAAAGCCAGGTTTAAACATCAGAACTGACTCAGAGAGAAACATTTATTCACGAAATGTGAACTGCCTCAGACTGAGCTTAATGAAAGTGTTGTGACATCCTTCTGACAAACCTGCCTACTGATTGCCTGATTTATTGATAGGAAGAAAAACATCCATAGCTAAAAAAAAATAAAAAATTTAAAAAATTAAAATAAAACAAAATCACACAAAGTGAAGTACCATAAAAAGGTCCTACCAAAAGAAGCCCAAGTCCCCAAAGCCTCTAACATACAGACAGCATGGACAGAACCAGTAGATCGAGTTAACTGGTATCCAGGGTAAAGCCATTCCAGATATATTTCCTCTAAAAGACACACAAAACTGCCAACGAGCCTCACTTCTACAGTGCATCTTCAGTTTCACCATTTAAAAGCATAAGAGAGTTTTTCAGATAGGATATTCAGGAGTAGATGAGCCAAAGTCTGAACAGCGCTCTATTGATCACAGCTCGATTCTTCTGGTTTGGAACATTGAATTTTAAATTTCCTAGACTCATATGATCAGGTGCCCAAGGCTGCGGTTAGCTTGCTTGAATTGTACTCGACTCCTCTGTGGAACAAGTAACTGTGGTTTGCTGACTAAGCCATTTTCTGTTTTTAATCTGCTTTTGTAAAGGAAAGTTCCATTCCATAGCTCAGCCTTAAATTATTATGGATGTCAATAACACAGAAGGAAGGGTCCTTTGCTAAATATCCTTCCCTGAATGCAAACTAAATGGACAAACTGCAGCCTTGTCAGTAAGAAAAAACACAATAAAACCAGAACTGAGTTTAGAGGGCTGCTGCTTCACAGTTCTCTCAGCTAGCTCTCCCCCCACATTTTTTTTTTTTTATTTTTTTTTTTTTTAATGTTGGATTCAGCAGTTGGTTAACAAAGGGAGCAAAGAGACTGGAGGCAGCTGCCCTCCATGTAACCCATGTGCCAAGTGCAGTGCAGACATGAGCAATTCAGGCTTACCACACTGCTCCGCTGGTGTACATGAGGCCTGGCCAAAAGATGCAGCATCTCGCGGTTGGAAAGTGACTGTGATACCCACCCAAAGCAGTTATGAGAAGTGCCAGAATATCACCCCAAATTTAGGCTGATGATGTCAGTGATATTGTAGAGTGGCTTCTTCTCTGCGTAGATAATGTGACATGATTTCCCCAAAACTGCAATATTGCATGGATGCAGTTCAATGCTTTTGGAATAGGCCATGCTTTCAAAGAATATTTCACCTAAATCTCAAAACTCAGGTTTTTAAATATGGAGTATCTACACTTCTTACTATAGGAAAGTAGCCTCCTAAATTCCAGCTTCATGAACAAATGCTGACAAGTACTTTTGAAAATCTAGTTCCTTGACAGGGACTTGCAGACTAACCTGAAATTCTTGACCCTGACACATGAATGACATTTTTTAAGTCCTCAAAAAGCACTTCCATTGGTGAAATTAAACATCTAATAGTAATAATGGACCCCAAACCAAAACAGTTGAGCCCTTGCTTTTTGGCCGGTCACATAACGGTCAGTTTAGGTTGCTGATGTAGGATAAACTTGGCATAAGTCACTGTATAATCAGCAGCTTCTCCTTTCAGGGTTTGGATTTATTGCTCATTTTTTCTACTCTTCCCACTGTTGACAGTGGGAGATTATGCAGCTGAAGCTACACAGATGCCCACATACTTTTCTCAGTCAGATTTTAATACCTAAAGCTACAGAAAACAAGGCAGTGAAGTGGGCATACTTTGTGATCTTTTAACCATATTTTCTGCCTCTTTCTCCTCTTGCCCCTTTCCGCTTCCCAAACTCCCACCAGCCCTTTCAAATATTATAACACAATAGCAATAGAGTTCTCCAGCTTCTTTAAACATGAAACTTGTTCACCCTGTATGGAACAATCCTGCCTTTCCAATTGTACTTAAAAAAAAAAAAAAAAAGAAGTTTTGTATCTACTGTCCTACTTCACAAGTTGTTTTCAGCTTGCACCACTCAGGATCTAGCCCCAGCAAACAGCCAGATCTCCCTTCATAAGTTTCAGTAACACAGAATCGATAAAGACCTTTACATGCACCAATCCTGGGCCCTCCCAGTAGGCCTATTCAATGATATAGTAACTATAATCAGGTTTTTATATCTAACTATAGTTATAATTCAGTGACTTTTATAGATTCTGAGCTTTCTTTCCCCTCAACTCTGACTATGAACTCTTTGTCTAGCAAGAGACACATTAAAGGGTTGAGGTTGTTGGGTTTTTTCTTTATGCAGTTTTTAAACTTACTACTGATCAACCTATTTTAAAAGAAAAATTATTTTAAAGCTAGACGAGATATTTACAACACATTGAAGCCTTTTTTTTTTTTTTTTTGACCTTACCTACTTGGAGCACAATAATTCTTATCCTGAAATAAATCTACTCAGACTAGGTCTTAGAGATGTGTTAATTGCCTTGAGCAAATTGGCATCCAGGTAACTAAAGGCAATTAGTGAAAAAAGTAAAGTAGCCCAGCGTAGGCAAAGCGTGGTTGTCCAAACAAGTAAAAAATGTAATAATTTGGCTTGACTTTGGCTGATGAGATTTTCACAGCTACAATTCATGTAGTCTTTCACTCATGTTACGTTTTATTTTCTTGAACAGAAAAGGCAAGTCTGTAGGTATGTGAGTCCCTTAAAGGAAAAAACACTACATTTGAAGTGAGAAATTTGACTTTCACTTAACTTGGAAAAATACACACAAAAGTGAAAGAAATGAGAATGACTAGTCAAAGATCTGAGTAACAAGAAGAATAAAGCCTACTTGAACTTAGGAGATTTTTTTATAAAAAGTCATGCTGAGTTGCTCCTCACTTAAGAGTAAAATTTTCATAAAGAAAACTGTGGAAAGTTCAAAAATACATACAGATTGCCATAGCTGGCAGATCAAGTAATCATTAGAGGCTATAATAAGACTAGATTGTACTTAGTTACTTGGGGCCTTCCAAAAGTACTGGCTAACAAGTGTCAAAACCCTGGCAGACAGGTTTTTGGGTGGGGTTTTTTTGGTGTGTTTTTTTTTTTTTTTTTCCCTAGTGTGGCAAAATGTTCCAGCTAAACCCTTGAGCATAACTGCTGAAGCAGTGCCAATGATGTCTTTATAAGCAAGTGGAGGGTAGATCACTGATACCAAGTTAGGGCTTGTTTTACTGATTCACAGAATGAAAATTTTGAAGGAGAAACTTGTAACTCTGCTAGAATAGATGTTCAACTTAAAAAAATTAGTTAAACTCTTGCAATATGTATGCAAGATGGCATACTGAGCTAGCATTGCTAATACTATAACTCAGCTATTCAAGAGTCACGGTACAAAATACAAATCCTCCCCAAAATGTGAACAGTGACCCATTCAGCAACACTGGAAAAATCTCACTAATACGTCAGTGGAGCATTACGTAAGAGTTAGCAATCTGCACTGGGACAGGAAAATTATTTTAAAAACTTTGAACTATGAGTTATGATACAGTACGAATGGAAACCAAATAATTTACAGCAACTTAATGTATGGAAGAGTGAAACAGTGCAGGAGTGAGTGAAAAAGGCTGTGTGCTTTTCCTTGCCGACCCTGAACTAAGAATTGCTGAATATTGGGTCTCACTTTAACTGCCTCATCAAAAGTTCAAAGAAAATTTATGCATAGGAGGACTTGATTTTTTCCTCATATCTATCATGAGGAACTACTTCCTGGGTCCTGATAGAGCCCTTCACCAACACAGTAATGAGGAAACCTGAACCATTTTCACCAGCTCTTCTTGTACTCATGGTGAATCAGATCCATCCTGAAATGAGCAAGCAACAAACTTAAGTACCTCTGCAAATCTGGGTCCTTTTGCCAGGGACATCTTTTGGAGACTCCATTTAAACCATCTTCTATACACAAAACATGTCACAGATTACAACTATCTACTGTTAGAAGAACATCCTATAAGCATAAACCTGGATTTTTACCTAATATGACCGAGAAGCTTCTGTTCCAAGTGTAAGAAAGTTAGCAAGAGGAAAATAACTTCATTTTGTCACTTTTGTACATCTTCATTATCCAAAAAAGCCCAGCTCAAGTTCAGCACATGATTTTTTAGTGCTGCACATTCACTCTCCCCTCAAGCTTGACAAAGTACAAGAAGGTGACATGTTTTCCAGAAGCTCACACAACTCATCCACTGTCAGGGCAGATAGACCTCTTGGCTCCTCTTCCCTTCTCTAACCACATGTGTTCCTTCACTCCCCAGTCCAAGACGACCACAGTGGCACTGGAGAAGCGTGAGTCACACTGCAATCCCATCAGAAAGTGAATCACAGTGTGAAGCCTCTTTACAAGAAATTTTGCTTCAGGATGGGGTTAGGGAGACAAGGGGCAGTTTTGCCCTGGGCAGAGGGAAGCTGTCAGGGAGTAACTTGCAAGCAGCTGCTGTTGAGCTGGCAGGACCTCACCATGTGCAAGTGGAATGAAAATACCAAACTGATCACTGCCATCAATGAGTGTCCTGTCAGCTTCAGTAGGTTTGCTTACATTAGTAAACAAACACATTTGGTAGTGCACCCACCAGGATAAGGCCTGTAACAGCTAACTGCTGTGATTGGGTATTAAAAAGCAGGATAACTGAATATAGCTATCAAATAACATCTTTAAAGTAAAAGCAAGCATTAGAAAGAGAACATCCAAAGTTCAGGTTAATTATGCACTGTTAGCCTCATGCTTTGCNTTTATTTCTATTTATTTATTTATTAATCACCTTGTATCAAGTAACCTTACACATGCAAAATCCATTAAAAACCATAGAGTCAGGCATTTAGAAAGGTAGAAGCTACAGAAGTAGTATAAAACTGGCTTTTATTTATTTATTTAGACATTCCTTCATGATTATACTTAATGGTTAGAAACTTGGAATTATATTAATTCTTGTGAAAATCTGCTCGTTAGTCATAGGCTGTTCCATTTGCTCTGTATGAAGAAAATATAAATTTAATTTAAAGAAAAAAAAATATTTTCTTGGGGTCCATTCCAAATTAAAACATTCCAAAGTGAGACACTCTTGCAATGTCCATCCTACACCGTCATATGCAGTGAACCTCAAACCTAGCCAAAAAGGACAAGTGGGGTGTGTGAATATACCTCGACTCAGGAATAATATCAGATCTTTATAGAAGCTAAGATCTAATCCTCTTTGGGGGAGGTAAAAGCAATACAGGTCTGCTTTGGAGGCAGGGTATGCTAGCTGTTGCTGAGGAACTCCAGGCAGATACACAACCTCCATAGTGCACAGAGCCTAGAAATAACCCAAGGATGATCCAGTGGACTTAATTTCAAATAACTTCTCTATTTTCGGAAAGTCACTAGCAAACTGACATCTAACATCCCAAACTGGAGATGCTAACAGTGAGCCTGAAGGGATAACCTCAGAACTGTTCTGTAGAAAATATGGCACATAACAGATTATGCAGTAACGCCACTTTCAGCTCTGTTATTTTGGACTGTCATATAACAACATTGTGCTGCTACTTGTATGAGCTACCTGTAGCAAAATGAGGACTACTGTTGTGCCTGTCTTCAATACTTTGAACAGAACTCTGGTTTTATGCCTTCTGTGACATTAAATAGACATTTAGAAAAACATCAGGGAGCTAAGGAATTTAAGCAACTCCCAGAATTCTGATAATACCATCACATTATCATAATTTGCAAAACCTCTAGGAAAATCCTTTCACAATTCCTAAACAACGGCAAAGTCATGATAGCACAAGAGTCCACAGTGAATTAAAGGATGACAAAAGAAGACAAAGAGAAGGATTATTTTCTTTTGCAGNTACTTCCTGGGTCCTGATAGAGCCCTTCACCAACACAGTAATGAGGAAACCTGAACCATTTTCACCAGCTCTTCTTGTACTCATGGTGAATCAGATCCATCCTGAAATGAGCAAGCAACAAACTTAAGTACCTCTGCAAATCTGGGTCCTTTTGCCAGGGACATCTTTTGGAGACTCCATTTAAACCATCTTCTATACACAAAACATGTCACAGATTACAACTATCTACTGTTAGAAGAACATCCTATAAGCATAAACCTGGATTTTTACCTAATATGACCGAGAAGCTTCTGTTCCAAGTGTAAGAAAGTTAGCAAGAGGAAAATAACTTCATTTTGTCACTTTTGTACATCTTCATTATCCAAAAAAGCCCAGCTCAAGTTCAGCACATGATTTTTTAGTGCTGCACATTCACTCTCCCCTCAAGCTTGACAAAGTACAAGAAGGTGACATGTTTTCCAGAAGCTCACACAACTCATCCACTGTCAGGGCAGATAGACCTCTTGGCTCCTCTTCCCTTCTCTAACCACATGTGTTCCTTCACTCCCCAGTCCAAGACGACCACAGTGGCACTGGAGAAGCGTGAGTCACACTGCAATCCCATCAGAAAGTGAATCACAGTGTGAAGCCTCTTTACAAGAAATTTTGCTTCAGGATGGGGTTAGGGAGACAAGGGGCAGTTTTGCCCTGGGCAGAGGGAAGCTGTCAGGGAGTAACTTGCAAGCAGCTGCTGTTGAGCTGGCAGGACCTCACCATGTGCAAGTGGAATGAAAATACCAAACTGATCACTGCCATCAATGAGTGTCCTGTCAGCTTCAGTAGGTTTGCTTACATTAGTAAACAAACACATTTGGTAGTGCACCCACCAGGATAAGGCCTGTAACAGCTAACTGCTGTGATTGGGTATTAAAAAGCAGGATAACTGAATATAGCTATCAAATAACATCTTTAAAGTAAAAGCAAGCATTAGAAAGAGAACATCCAAAGTTCAGGTTAATTATGCACTGTTAGCCTCATGCTTTGCGATAAGGCTTTGAATAAAACTCACATCATGCTGTGTTCTTTGAATTAAACTCACGTTCTGTTCCCCCCGCCCCCCGCCCCATTTGACTTCCTATGTTGTATGCCACAGCTGACAAGAGTTTTTGCAAAGTCCAAGATGTTTGCCATTCTGTTCTCTTTCCTGGGAGCGTTGGGAGCATTAAATGCAGGTGACATAGTGCCCACACTGCTTTATTTATTTCTATTTATTTATTTATTTATATTTATTTTTCTATTTATTTATTTCTATTTATTTATTTATTAATCACCTTGTATCAAGTAACCTTACACATGCAAAATCCATTAAAAACCATAGAGTCAGGCATTTAGAAAGGTAGAAGCTACAGAAGTAGTATAAAACTGGCTTTTATTTATTTATTTAGACATTCCTTCATGATTATACTTAATGGTTAGAAACTTGGAATTATATTAATTCTTGTGAAAATCTGCTCGTTAGTCATAGGCTGTTCCATTTGCTCTGTATGAAGAAAATATAAATTTAATTTAAAGAAAAAAAAATATTTTCTTGGGGTCCATTCCAAATTAAAACATTCCAAAGTGAGACACTCTTGCAATGTCCATCCTACACCGTCATATGCAGTGAACCTCAAACCTAGCCAAAAAGGACAAGTGGGGTGTGTGAATATACCTCGACTCAGGAATAATATCAGATCTTTATAGAAGCTAAGATCTAATCCTCTTTGGGGGAGGTAAAAGCAATACAGGTCTGCTTTGGAGGCAGGGTATGCTAGCTGTTGCTGAGGAACTCCAGGCAGATACACAACCTCCATAGTGCACAGAGCCTAGAAATAACCCAAGGATGATCCAGTGGACTTAATTTCAAATAACTTCTCTATTTTCGGAAAGTCACTAGCAAACTGACATCTAACATCCCAAACTGGAGATGCTAACAGTGAGCCTGAAGGGATAACCTCAGAACTGTTCTGTAGAAAATATGGCACATAACAGATTATGCAGTAACGCCACTTTCAGCTCTGTTATTTTGGACTGTCATATAACAACATTGTGCTGCTACTTGTATGAGCTACCTGTAGCAAAATGAGGACTACTGTTGTGCCTGTCTTCAATACTTTGAACAGAACTCTGGTTTTATGCCTTCTGTGACATTAAATAGACATTTAGAAAAACATCAGGGAGCTAAGGAATTTAAGCAACTCCCAGAATTCTGATAATACCATCACATTATCATAATTTGCAAAACCTCTAGGAAAATCCTTTCACAATTCCTAAACAACGGCAAAGTCATGATAGCACAAGAGTCCACAGTGAATTAAAGGATGACAAAAGAAGACAAAGAGAAGGATTATTTTCTTTTGCAGGACTTGCTGCCTTTTTTTTTTTTCCTGGTGAACTTTGGTTACTTTGCAAGAGGTAATTAAAACCTTGACATTACAAGCTTGAAGTTCTTCATAGTGTTAAAGGCTTTCTTTTCAGGACTTCAGACAGAAAGAGAAATTCTAGTTTCAAGGTAACTCTTCTAACTGAGAAATCTTGATTCTTGGATCCCTCTCCTCAGCAAGCCAAAACTCTGTACTTTCTTCACATGACTTCCTCATTACATATTTTTTCCTTTTGGATTAGGAGCATAGGTTCGTTTGTTGCTAGACAGCCTTTTCTAAATATGTCACTCTTCTCAAATCCCAGCCTTTTAGAATCGAGCTTTTTCCACCAAAAGGCTGGCTTGTCCATACAAAAATGTGTCTTTCCTTCCAAAACTGACTTCCCATTAGAAATCCAGTGTTCCACGGTAAACCAGTGTTGACAGTAGGTTTTCAGCTAAGTTTGTAACTAAACACACAGAGGAACATGAAGAACACTGCTGAAGCAGGAAAAACTGCCCTTGCTGGCTGAAAGTCTGCCAAGGGGCGAGAGAGGGGAAACTGACAAGTTAATCAGCTTAGTTCCCTCGCTGGAACAAGAACCTAGGCAACGGGGATGCCTCTCTTCCCCCTCCAGTTTCCTATCATTAAATCTAAGCATTAAAATGACATCACGTCCACTTCACAGGTGAACTTTGGGTCTGAAGGTGGAAGAGGCAAGCTTGAGTTAATATCGCTTTTGCCTCTGAGTAGGGAAAGCTGGATAAGCCAGATTTGAATCATCTTCTCCACAACTGGATTTGCTTCCCACATTTCAATGCTGTGCACTTGTGAATCATGTCAAGCACAGACTCTGTACAGGTGCTGGGCGAATCAGCCTGGGGAACTCCTTTTGTGCCAGGTAAGGCAGGAAGAGGAACAAATTCCAAATGCTTTGTTTGGAGTTTGGCATTTTGTTTCTTTCTATTTGCCAACCATCACAGCTTAATGCATTTATAATTGGGAATGGAGACTATGTGATGTGAAAGTAACAGGGTATTTGGTATTTTCCTATGTTATTTTTCTCCTAGCAAACTTCCCAGACCTGAAGCAATTTTTTAGTTTTGGTAACCTTCAAGGAATCAACTCACTGACCTGCCATTCTCCTATGGCCTGGTGCATAATGCTGTATTCCCTGTGAGCAGATCAATTATCAACTGGCAGAGAAGATTTTGCAGGCCTACACAAAAATGCGGGAGCTGGCTCAGTGGTCAGTCTACTCATTCCTGTCTGAACACAGGGAAAAGAGAGCTGTAACACCCTTTTATCTCTCTTTATATTTACAGTATAATCTACCAATCTTTTTACTTTCATTATTGCTATTGAGATAGGCAGCTTTCTGAGATTAGTCTGTTATTGCAGGCACTGTGATCAGATCCCCTTCTATCAACATTTGTTCACTGCAACCTCTCACACGATCCTGTTTGTCTTTGCTTCTGACTGACAAATTACAATTGCTTGAATTGTTTACTCTTTCTTTTTGTTGGCCGAGTTACATATTATTGTTTATTTCAATAAAAAGTGTTTGGCTATTTTCAAGAGAGCAGTTTTTAGGGGAGAGTGGAAAGAAAGCATCTATGTTTGATAATACAGAAGTTTAGTAACCTTTCTTGCTATAGCTCCAAGGATATGCCTTTTTTCATCCCCCCGCAAGAAAAGGCCTTTGAAATAGCAGGTAAGCTTGCTATATGTAGCTTGTCAGGACATTCACAAGTTCTGTTTAACTCATTTTCTGGATGCCTAACTTGAATGCTGATTTTTGAATTACGTAAGTGCTGGTCACATATGACTGCAGCTATCCTGCGTTGCATAGATCAACCTAATTCATAGAGTTGGAAAAGAAATCAGGTCCTGGGCATCTCAGGTTTCTCTAAAATGAATGGATACATTTATCTCAATCTCTCTACACATGAGTTTCCGGGACGAAAACCAGAGATAACACTTCCTTTGTTTCACTCGTATGGTGAGAAAAGTTCTTGAAACAATTTGAAAGTGCACTGATAAGAAATATTTTTTAAAAGCACTTTTAAGGAAATCAACAATTCAATGTTTGAAGCATAGCCTGAATGCAGGAAATGACAGAACAACAACAAAAAAAATGTGATTAACTGGAAACTCCAAAAATACTATCCACCCTGTGGCATGAATAATGCAAAGTTATGCAGAAAAAGATAAGCATGACTGTGTGATTAAGTCTTTATCAATGTAGATACATAACAGACTGACCTAAGTTCATGCAGACAGCCTTATAGAATGGCACTTCCTACCATCTGAGTACTTGACTATGCAAACTTTATTAATCACAGAATGTTAGGGGTTGGAAGGAGAAGACCTTGAGAGATCAGCTAGTCCAACCCCCCCTGCCATAGGAGGATCATCTAGATTAGATCACTCAGGAACACATCCAGGTGGGTTTTGAATGGCTCCAGAGGAGGAGACACTACAACCTCCAATATTCTCTGAAAGCAGAGAGAAGATTTCTGCACATACTTTACACTGCTGAAATTGGAAGACCCCAAGCACATTTGGATGACTGTTCAAAGCACTGTACAAATGTAAACAAAATCTTTATGCTAATAAGGCACTGTACTAATAACTGTTATTATAAGCAAGAAGTGATATTAAAACCAAAGACACACACTTCTCATTTCTTCATCTCCTCAGATTTTAAAAATTTAAAGAAATGACAAATTTAAACACTCACCACTTTATTTCTGGTAAAGAACAGACTTTCAAGTTATTCTAGCATCTAAAGTTATAAATAATTCAAATAAATTTTTAAAAAAGTAAAATAACCATATCTCAGCATCTTGATATAATATTGCATGTGTTTTGCCCAGTGCCAGAAGAGTCCGCTACATACACAGATATACATTAATATATTAATATTCAGTTTGCCATTATTCTACAGCTGAAAACAAACAAAAGCAGTTTCAGCCCATTTTTACTTCTATATTGCTACAGTTGTGCCCATGAAGTTGGGGTTGCTCAGACAAAACGATACCTATAGACAAGTCTGAAAGAGAATATATGTGTTTCCCTACTGCTTTTTGTATTCAGAACCATTGTATAAAAGCTGCAGCAATATATCACCTGAAATTCGTCATCATCACTACAGCCTGTATCTTCACACTGCTTAAACTGCTACTAAAAACTACGTACTGGATTAAAGAGGCCAGTATTCTTCCAACCCTCTAGCTGAGGCGATTCATGACTTCTAGAGATAGTAAATAGTAAAAAATATCAATTAATGAACTACTCTCCATTATAAAACACATTTTACACATACACACACAGAGCTAAGCTACTAAATACTGTTGAAAATCCCACTTGAATTATTCTTCAGACTATTTTTCATATCATCTATCCATAATGTTATTAGAGCTAGAAAATTCTGAAGAGAAACTGCTTAAGATGATTCCAACTTGTACGTGAATGCGCTTGAATATTTTGAAATTTAAAACCCCGCAAACTTCTTGGTAAAGTAGAGCACAAACAGTGTTTTTACTATGTCTCGTTCTGAGCAGACAGGGTAATGGACTGTACAGGTGACTAAAAGCTACTGCCTTGGAACAACAGTTACAGAATAAAATAAATTTGTCAAACAGATTACGGGAGGGTGAGGGGAGTAGAAAAAAAGAGGAGGAGCAGATGAGAAAACTTAGAGCATTCCAAAGTAATAAAACTCCCTGGTAAAGCCCAGGCTGATGATTTTAAACAGACAAGAATAAGAAAGAAAATACAGTCAGGAAAGAAAGTAGGAGCAAAAGGGGATTCAGAAGTTTAGAACATTTGGTGAAAAATAGAGATGGACCATAACCAAAATGTTTGATCCAAATATGTCTAAATTTTGGAGGACACTTGATAGCTTGAACTCGATTTGAGTTTTACAAACTTGCCTCTTTTCTTTTTTTTTTTTATATATAAATATATATATAATGGACTTGTAGCCAAACTCTGGGATAGTTTGAGAGCATCTTTGGATTTGCATCTTGAATCTTCCACCCGTGTCAGCTGGAAATCTTACATTAGCACAATTGTTGAAAAACAGCGTTGCAAGCCAGGTTTCTATTTTCAGCAGCTCAACCTCCAGAGCTGTTCTAGGCCACCACCTTCGTCTGATGGAAATAGTGTGTGAGGTTTGACCTGGGCAGGTCGAACGTCTTTCTGCAGCACACAGACGGAGGTTTTATTGTAAGCTTCTCTTTCCAGCACTTCAGTCCCTCCTACACAGTTCAGTAAGCAGTTAATTTATACACTCAGCCTGAAGCACTCCCTCTGGCTTCATAATACAATCTCTCAAATGAAGAAAACGTACATAAAAGCGGATACAGACATTCCCAGGCCACTTACTCAGCTCTAGGCTGCCTGCTGGCATGAAGGCACTCGTGGCCAGCTCAGCATCCCAGGGCAGTCTTCAGTGCTGGATGAACATCAACCCCTTGCTGCACTCTCCAAGTGGCCACCTTCCTGCTGCACAGACACCTTGCTACATCACAGTGTTTCCACTATATTCCCCTATATTGCAACCCCATTCTTCCCCAGGTCACTCTGGAAGATTTTACTTGGGAAACAGTTTGCTAGCAAACAGATTTTATTATACTTATAGGATATTGGGGAGTGAGAAGGAGAAGAGAAGAGAAGAAGTAAGGGTTGAAACAAGTAGTTTACGAGCACTGGAGATAATGAAGCCTCATTTCCTACACATTTCTTTCTTGTGGAAAGTTCAAATATCAGCTTAGAAAGATGTAAACTCCAACTCCTCTTTTTTTCCCTTGGGATTTTAGTGCTTCTGAGCCTTATGAATATTTGGATGTGTACTTTGGGAAAGCTCATACCACTGCCTTTTCCCTCATGGGGGCATGGACAAGGGTCTCTGCTCTGCTCTTCCCATTGTCTTAATCCCTCTGTCAAACTTGCGTGAAGTAAGGCAGTGGACCCAAAAATTATTTTGGGGAATATACTAGGAGATGTTCACAAATAGTGCAACCAAAATAAAAAAGCTGAAAATCAATATTCTCACTGCACAACATCACACCCCCACAGGTACACACCCCCAGCAAAACTCTCAACAAACAAACCGTGCAAGAGGAATTGAAAGGACCTTTGAGCCACATCAAAGATATACAGGGGCTCTCCTGTGGCATTTTCGTGGAGGCACAGGATAGGCTCACTATCCTATGCCTCCTTTGTGATCTTGGTAAAAGTAATCCAGGAGTGGGAACTTCAGACATCATTCCCACAGAAGACGTCTGAAAGGTGAGAAAACAGGCTCATGCTTTCAGCACAGCAGCACAAGAAAAAGAAAACAAGCTGGTAACTTGCAGCCTATGTTGTTCACACTAAACATGAAGGACCTAGGAATTTGAATACCTTTGATTTAAAACAAACAAACAGCCCCAAAAACCAGCATGAAGACTGTAGATTACTTTATTGCACTACCCAATAATTCTATCTGTAGCAAATAAACATGTGGGAATCCAAGAGAGTAGATTTTCTTTTATTGTGGAACAGAAGGGGCCTTGGAAGAGTCATCTATCAGGGAAAAGGTAAACACTTTATTTCTTTTCTTTTTTTTTGATTTTGTTGTTGTTTTTAATATATATATAATATATATTCACTTGTCATTGCAACAATATGAAAACTATCATAGTGTAAAATCAGGTTTCAACTTTTGGTTGGCTTTTTTTTTTTTTTAAATTGTTACCTTCTGAGTAATTCCTTTTTAGAAAAAAATGTTTTATGAAAACACTCTGGCAGGAACGACAGAATATTTTTTTGGATCTCTAATGAGATTTTGTCTCATGATTCATCCTGCACAATCTGATTCCAAATTATTGCTTTTTATGTTCAAATATTTTCTTATGTAAGCAGGAATTCATATACTCATGGCATGGGAAAAATGTGGTAAATCATATTGCAATGCAATTCTTCTTCTCCTGTACAACCTGTCATGTTTAACTCCCAAGGATTTTTTAAACAGCCCAAAGAAAAACACAAATAAAATCAAGTGCAAATAAAGCAAATTCTAGAAGTAGAAAGAAAAAAATACTGTTTCTCACATATATCCCTGAATTATTTCACTAAATGAATGTTTGCTATTTATATAAAACTTAAGTACAGGTTTTCATAGTTTTATTGAAAACAAGGACCAGCACTTCATTTCAAAACCCTACAAATACTTCACCAATCTTCAAAATCCTTCTTTAACAAATAAATATATATTATTTTTAAAAGATTAAAAACAATAAAAAACGTACACCACTTTCCCAAGGCTCAGCTTGGAATCAGTAATAACCCTCAGCACCCCCTTTGGCTTCAGAACTGATTATCTCAGCACTCAAGCCATTGGTTTCTTTAACTATGTACGGATTAATCATAACCAGTGTGCACCCAAGCCTCTGTCTCTAAACACACAGCTCAAGAATGACAAGCACTTCATGGGCACATTTAAGCCCCTTACTGACCAACATTAAAGGTGGTGCCATTCCAGTGAGTAAAAGGAGGAATTCACCCAACACCCCTTGCTTCTTTTTCTGCAGAAACTTGGCCAGCCACTGGGCCTTACCCACTTCTCCCTCACCTATTGGTCCTGCACCCATCCCTTTAAAATTCCCCCCGGATTCCCAAAACTAAGATGAGAGTATGTTTATCTGAAAATAAAGAGCTATTTAGTTTGGATTTCATCCCACCTTAAGGCTTGCTCCTGCCACAAGACCTATCCAACACTGCCAGCCAGTAATGGTGCAGCCAAGAAGAGAGATGCATCAGGTGATAGCTATTCTTCTGTAAATGAGCTCATCCTCCCACTATCCAATTCTACCAATTTGCTTCATCCACATGTTGTTTCTTGTCATTTATCTAGGTTTAAAACTTCTGGAGGCACAATCAGCTATTTGCTATATCTTGATATAATCCTAACTAGAATACCAACTCCAGAGAGGGGCTCCAGGGTGCTCCTGCATCATAAACCCTTATTCATCCTCCTCAAGTTACTATCTAATATAATACAATGACGGACACCATTATAACTAAATCTCAGTACCTTTCTTTTCAGTCTTTAAATGTGTGTGTCCCTGGACTCCTCATCTCACTGATAGGTGTTCTGGGGTTTTTGTCTTTTTTAAAGCTTTATTTATAAATAATTTTGCTCCCAGGTGACTGGGCTCAGCAAGGTGTTTAATTACATAGACTCACCATAGGGCTGGAAGAGATCCTAAGAGTTCCCCAGTCCATGATCCAGTCCACAGTAGACCCATAAATCTACAATAAATCAAAAGTCAACAAAAATACTTATGCCTTTATTTACATATGTTCATCCAGCATGGTTGTGAAAAAGGATTCACAATGCCTGTGAAAAATATAAAGTTTCCACCAGCCTATGACAACTCACCAATGCCCCTGCTGGCAGAATTTTTTTCCTAAATGTCTCACCTTCAGATTTCTCATGAATTATAAGCTCATTATTTCTCCTTATATGGGTATATTTAAAAAAACCCGTGTTTATATTGGTCTTCAAATATTTGAAGACTATCATCATACTGTTACTGTCATAGAATCATAGAAAAGTCTGGGTTGGAAGAGACCTCTAGAGGTCATCTAGTCCAACCCCCTTTCTGAGAGCAGGGACATCCTCAACTAGAGCAGGTTGCTCAGAGCTCCGTCAAGCCCCACCTTGAATGTCTCCAGGAATGGGGCCTCAACCACCTCCCTGGGCAACCTGTTCCAGTGTTCCACCACCCTCATGGAAAAGAGCTTCCTCCATATTTCTAATCTAATTTAAAACCATTGCCCCTCATCCTTTCACTACAGGCCTTTGTAAACAGCCCCTCTCCAGTCTGTTTCTAAGCTCCCTTCAGGTACTGGAAGGTGGCTATTAGGTCTCCCCAGAGCTTTCTCGTCTCCAGGCTGAGCAATCCCAGCTCCCTCAGCCTATCCTTGTAAGAGAGATGCTCCAGCCCCCTGGTCATCCTTGTGACCCTCCTCCATCAGGTCCATGTCCTTCCTGTGCTGAGGGCTCCAGAGCTGCATGCAGTATTCCAGGTGAGGTCTGATCAGAGCAAGCAGAACAGCAGAATCACCTCTCTCAATCTGCTTCTTTTGCTGCAGCCCAGGATGCAGTTTGCCTTCTGGGCTGCAAGCACACACTGGCTGGTCATGTCCAGCTTCTCATCTACCAGCACCTCCAAGTCCTTTTCTGCAGGGCTGCTCTCTATCACCTCTTCCCCCAGCCTGTATTGATAGTGAGGATTGTTTTGGCCCAGGTGCAGGACCCTGCACTTGCTCTTGTTCAAACTCATAAGGTTCACCTGGGCCCACCTCTCCAGCTTGTCTAGGTCCTTCTGGATGACATCCTGTCCCTCTGGTGTACTGACAGCACCACTCAGCTTGGTGCCATCTGCAAACCTGCTGATGGTGCACTTGATCCACTGTCTATGTCATTGATAAAAATGTTAAACAAGACAGGCCCCAGTATTGACCCCTTAAGGACACCACTCGTCACCGATCTCCATCTGGACTTTGAGCCATTGACCACTCCCCTCTGGATGTGGCCATCCAG
>VWZY01006109.1:353184-374347 GCA_013399075.1 Chloroceryle aenea | reverse complement strand
AAAAAAAAAAAAAAACAACCCTTAAAAAATATATATACATATACGCACATAACACAGAGAACATAAGATCCCACTGATAACTATTCTGAATTAAGGGATTTTATCTGGCTTGTGTCCTTTTTAAAATCTTTTTTGAAAATCAGAAATTACAAAAATAGAAGCATTGTATCCCTTCCAGAGTACAAGAAGACAGAAGCTGTCTGTGAATTCCCCAAACATTAGTATCATCTTTGTTTAGCAGAATACTTTTCCACCCCTAACTGAGCACTGTAACCTCTCTCCAAATGCCTTGGGGCCTGGGATACCTGTTCCAATTTCAGTACAGCTTTTCACCTGCAGAGTAAATGGCAGCAATTGTTATTGCTGGCTGTAATGCCACCACATGTATCTGTTGTCATGCCATTTATTACATGAACGAGATAAGTGAAGACAGGTTACCACTTCAATCTTTGGGAATGAAATCACTCTGCCTCATGACTATTTCTAGTGAGGCTTGTTTCCAGTCAAAGGTAAGAAGCATTATTAAGGAAACAGTTTATTCTAGCATCACATTACTGGTCATTTCTAGATGAACCCCTGTTGCTTCAGAAGCTAACAGTATCTGACAAGAAATAGTCCCAAGGTCTTTTTCATTCACTTTCTTGGGAGTTCCTTTCATTTGGGAAGACAGACAAGGCTCTTTCAGAGAGGTACTTTCTTCTAAACTTGTCCTCTTGCATTTAGGCAGTTTAAGGAAACAATGACTGCTGACAAGTTCCTTATTACCATCAATTAATGACCAGTTTGTTAATTAGTGCCCTGAGGCAAAGTTAATGAAGCATTTCCAGAAAAAAAACAAAACAAAAACCATAGAATATTTTTGGATATGGGCTAACAGCTCTGTTTTAGTTAGTATTTTTTCTTTACAAGGACAGATTTTCCTGCCCAAATCAGGAGACTGCAAAGTGCATATATTGGGAAAATAAATCAGCTTCATTAAAAGGAAACTAATAATAAACGGGTAGTGGTCTTTTTCCTGACCCAGAACATGACAAGTTCCCAGTACATTCAGGAAAGAATAAAAAATTAAAAAATATACAAAAAAACTCTCCAAAACAAAACACCAAACCAAATCAACAAAACCCAAAACCACTACAAACAAACAAAACCCACAAAAAACAACAAACAAAAAAGAAACACAAAAAAGGGACATGGAAGTGTTTTCTCTGCCTTTCAATGAAATCTCCTACCAATCTTGAATTTTTTCATCACAGACTTTTTCCCTGTGACAATTAATCAAAGGAGGGGAAAAAAGAAAATTCATCTATCAACTACTGAAAGTTTCTTCATTGAACTAATACCTTTTGGGGGAGGGAACCATCAAAAAATCCCCCAAACAAAACAACCCATTCAGTAACTCAAAGCTTGGTCCTAAGTAGTGTTGTTTGCTTTGGGGATATCTCTGCTTATACCACAATTATGAATTTTACACAGGCACACTGAGAAGCCATCACATACCCTATCTTCCTCTGCCTCTCAGAGCCGTGATGAGGTAATTTTTTGCCTCATCTAACCATCAGCGACAGGACACCTCCTGTCTTAGGAGTAATGGTGCTCCTAGAGCAGTGTCTATACTGGGCATTAGTATTTTCCAAGTTTTTTCACAGGTGTGCCAACAGGGTGGTGCTCAGAGACCTCCAGAACAGCAACAGGAATAGGTCTCAAACTGGCTTTAAAACTCACTGTCAGTTATAAAGAGAACAAAAATTCTCAAGTGACCACACGGCAGAGGATCACAAAACTTTCTAGGAGTGACCTCCATTGCCACTATTTCTATATCTTCTAGACTGTCCCTCATGTGTCACTGTCGTGGTTAAAGTCACAGTTGCAAAACTGCTCCCAGCCTCTGTTGTACATAAGGGACACCTTTAAAGATCACAGACTTCACCTCAACTTTCCATAAGACTAGCAGCCAAAAACAGGAGCCGGCCCATCTGGCTCCTGTATGAGCCACACAGCCAGTAGTGTCGAGGCAGACGTGCCAGTGAGAGTGACTCTGAACAGCTCACAGGGAGTTTACTCCAGCAGAGAGACTGAACTTTCATGCTGCAACAGCTCATCTCATGACTCTCCAGGAAGGGGTGGGCTACAGCTGGCAGCTACAGTCACTGAGTGATAAAACCTCACACATAAAGTCAGAATATATAAGTCTGCTTTTTTGTTGTTGTTAATAAGGCATAGCAAGGCTGATTTAGGTTCAGACCTCACATCATTTAATAAAAATGGGAAAACTTCTTAAAATAATTCTCTAAACATTTAAACCACATGAAATGCGATCAAAGCTGCAGCACATTAAAAAAATTACACAAGCTTATTGTATAAACTATATTAAATTTAATACCAGCAATGATGTACTTGCAGAAAAACAAAAACAAACAAAACAACAACAAAAAAAAACAACAAACAAACCACAACAAAAACCAACCAAACAAAAAAAACACAACCAACCAACCAACCAAACAACAACATAGCAAAGCACACACACACAAAGCTGGTTTAACAGTATTTCCATATATAACTGAACCTAGCCGCTGGTTAGTGGTAGAGTGGTTACCTTTCCCACAGAGGGATCCATGAAGTGTGCTGCCAGAATACTTCAGACAGTAATCAAGGTTTCATTTGTTTGGTTAATATATTCATTACTGCCGAGAACTGCACTGTATATAAAAGGAGAATAGTGAACTGCCATCTTTTACATGCTTTTCTCCTCATCCCCTCTCCTAATGAATTTAAAATAATTTTTAAGTTATGAGTGACTTAATTAAGATATTTTATATATGTATTTATAGTTCATAACACAAAAAAATTCCTTTTGGAATAGTTATATGAATGCCTTTGGGAAGAAAACTTTGTCCTCCAATAATATGTGGAGATTTGGCATTGCTGACACATTGTTTTGACGGTGATTCAGCATAAACCGCTGAGTGCATTTATGTAACATCAACTACATTTATAAAATCAAAGAGGGATAACCTGAGAACTCTCATGTGTTTTAAGTACAGTTTACTCACTAGGACTGCAAAGATAGGAAATTTTGAGTTTCACCATCATCCCATTATTTTTCAAATGGAAGGCTGTACTGCCTTTATACCCATAGTCAGTGAGGAG
Organism: Chloroceryle aenea; assembly: GCA_013399075.1. NCBI lineage: Eukaryota > Metazoa > Chordata > Aves > Coraciiformes > Cerylidae > Chloroceryle > Chloroceryle aenea. The sequence goes on along the minus strand of VWZY01006109.1, from coordinate 371,200 downwards.
TTAGGACGTTATGTGTGAACTGATGCAAATGCAACAAGACGGAATTATTGCCAGTATCTTTTATGCAATACAAGGTCTCAATCAAAGTCTGAAGCTAGAAAGGACATCTTAAGAGGTAGTCAAGTCAGACTGATTTTGACTGTAGGCTATATCAGGGTTTTGTCAGATAGCCTAAATAAAGAGGTTAGTGCAAACAAATCTAGCCACTATAACAAATGGCCTCCAAGAAGCATCTGAGTATGTCTAATAATCAAGGCATTACTAATAAATACTAGTTATTATAAGGGGAGACACATATCACCCAAAAGCATCCAAAAACCTCTTTAGAAAAAGAAATTAGTCAGAAGAGGAAGGCAATTGCTACTCAAGATCATTCTGAGGCAAGACGGCAGACTTGTTTTACCAAACTGCGCACCACCATAAAGCAAATGGCCCTCTGTCCTGTCCTGCCACCACTTGAGGAACAGATAATTTGGCTAATAGTCAGAACATAAACACAAGTCTAATTTTTGCCACTGGGTTTGATCATTTTGGAAGGCGAAACTGACACATTCTGAACTCTCACAAAACAGAAATCTATTAATTTTTTTTCAAGAAGCTACTCAAGCTATCTTAATTGGATGTTGCAGCATTACAATAGACAAATATAGCACAAAGCCCACAAAACAAAAGTGGCAGGGAAAGGACAAAAAGGGGTTAAGTATAGAAGAGAATTTGAACTCAAAAGCCTGCACCACAGAACTGAGTGTGGTGGAAATAACTTTGCTGGAGAACAGCAACTGGAGTACAAGACAGACATAATGTGAAAGAGTATTCACAACAGGTCAAGGTTTTAGGAGAGTTGCATCAGGAGTGAAGGATGACATATTGTCTGGGATCTTTCTTATTCAAAGATGGCACATATTATAGTTGGATGCTCTAGCACCTCTAAACTACAGCGATTGCAATATTGTTTGCTAAAACAGGCATGGTTGTGCTTTGCCTTTTGGAGGGGAGGGAAGAAAAAGGCCTTTTTTTTTTCCTAATGTTTTTAACCTATTCTGTGGTGTTTAAGAAATCCAGTGTAATCATGCAGGCCTATACCCAGGCAAGTCATCCATGTGACATGTGTACTACATGTAAAACTGTTGTCTAGTTAGATTCCCCCCCCTCCCCCTCCCTTATTTTTACTTTTTAGTCATGTGCCAAATGTCTGGTACTGCTTCTAGCCCAGTCTGAGTGCAGTTGATCTGTTCCAGGGATTAGAAAAAAAAACAAACCAACAACTCCAGTCAGCTAAAAGGATATGATGAAAATACAGTAATGTCTACAGTCTAACCTGCCTCCACCTGTCCACCCATGCAGCTACCTGTATCAGGAAAGAGGTGAGTAATATTTGCTCACTCCTTGGAATTTGTTTAACTTCGCTGAATGATTCATAGAAAGAGAGATGTGGAATAACAACAACTTTTAAGGACAAATGCAAAACAAAAAGAAATCCATTCAACAGATTGGTACGGAATATAGCCAACTTGTCAGCCACAACCTTCTCTTTTCTCTTCCTTAAAGATTTTTTTTTTTCACTCCCAGAGTTCCTTATGCACTTAAAGGGATCTGCTTGGTACCTCTGCAGCATTATTACTAAAAGTGCATCTGGTCAAGAGTAGCATAAAGTTTCTTCTCCATTAGCCATAGAGAGTTCTCCATGATTACAATATAAATGCATAAAATCCTTTTCCCCTGTGTTACACTCTTGTAGAAATCTATCATGTACAGAATCGTGATAAAGCCCTGCCAACCTAAAAACAGAAACTCTGCATTGCTCCTCATAAACACTTCAATGTGAAGAAATCAGTAGCAAAGAACACCTTTCCCACTCTGTGTGGGACAGAATAGGACCACAGGAGTCTAATGCTTTCACCAGCCTAAGTGCTACAACAGTCACAGAAGGAGGACTTGATGCTCAATAGACTATCAAAGCACCAGGAATTTTAATAAACAACAGGTGAAACAGAGGTAGATAACACGATTTATTTTTTTTTTTGTCAAGACAATAAACCTAAAGTCCACACACTTTTGTGATGCCCACAGTTCCACCTGAAGCCACCTGTCACCAAAATAATGATGCTTTTTCTATCAGGCTAGCTCCACATTGATTAATGTCACACTCCTCAAAAAACCTTTAGTAAAATGGATCAGCTTTTTGCAACGTGCTGTTCCACATAAGTAGAAGAAACAGAATATAGAACTGTTGTGACTTTCCTTTTAAAAACTTATTTTATTTATTTAAAGTATTTTTGTAGGCCTGAATTCAGGACACAGTACCTCCCCAGGAGAGGCATATAAGTATTTGACTATTGGTAGGCATATACATCAGCACTTCCTTGAATTAAGATGATGTTAAGATTGAGATGCTATGTTGTATCCTTTGCTTGCATGAAGATGCTGAACTTGCCAGAACAAACATTGTGCATGTAAATGAAGTTTTTAAAACAGTTCCTACTATTTTGCAGCTTAGCACTCAGTTTTCAAATCTGGCAGACCAAAATCCACTCTTAGGCATTTTAAAGGGGTCCTTGTGTAATAACATAAAAAGAACATACAGCCTCCACTAACATCCACACTGAAGTCACTGGAGATCTCAGCTTGCTAAAACCAAACCAAACCCTTAAACCAAATAAGCAAATCCCCCCCCAAAAGAGCAAAGAAACCCCAAAACCCTCACAAACACGCACCAAAACACAAATAAACCCCCAAGCCCCTAAAGCCCATCACCCCTCAGGATTTAAAAACTCTAAACTTAGATTTAGAAGCATAGCTTTAAGCATTCAAGTTTGAAAAGTTGTGTCTGCACATTCAGAGAAGAATAGTAACCTGAAATCATGCTTTAAATCATTTCCTCTTAAATAATACTATAAACTANTGTTCCTATGTGACGTACTCTAGGTGGCCCTGCTCTAGCAGGGGGGGTTGGACTAGATGATCTTTCGAGGTCCCTTCCAACCCCTAGGATTCTGTGATTCTGTGATTCTGTGTAACTAATGCTGAATCTCCTCAGAAATTAAATTAAGTGATCAGAAGACAGGCTTTTCATCAAGCAGTGCTTTGCACAATTGGAAGATCCTGATCTTTTATTAAGCAGCCTGAAAAATAAACATCCATTTCACTTCTGCTCATTGTTTTTTCATTATCTTTTTTCAAAGTATTGAAGTGTTTTTGAAGAAGAAAACAAAGAAACAAAAAAAACTCCACACACCACAAATTTGCTCTTATCTTTTATAGTAGAAATTCCTTCCGTGGTTTGTTATACACATATATACACAGATGTTTCATCAAATTAGTTTGTGGGTATGCTCAGATGCATTTAACGTCTGGCAAATTGCAATGTACATGCATAAAAAACAACAAATGGAGAACAGGGCAACTTGTGGAGTCCAGCTCCTTTAGGACAGCACATTCTTGCATGTCATTCTTTCTTCAGAAATACAGCACATCCTCCCATTTCATTTGACCTCAGAAAGACCCAAGTACCTGCAATTTATTTGAATTAAATGATGTTTTCAGCTCTGTTTAACTGCTTAGTTACCTTTGTAATTAAAAATAAAAAGAACTCTCACTATCAAATTGAGCCTACACCGGTACCCAAGTGACAGCATCAAAATATTTGAATAAACCACATTTAGTTCAACTACTCTGGCTTTTAAGCATTTTTGTGCTGCTCTGCTCAGTGCTGGTGAGGCCTCAGATGTTGAATCGAGTCAAGTTTTTAGGACCATGCTGTAGGATCAATCAATGCAAATTTGTGAGGCCATAAATATGGGTAGTATCAGCAAAGAATGAGGAAAGTCGTCTTGTTTACTCTGGAGGAGACCAGGAAGAAGAAAAGGGAGTAGAGCCTTCAAATATGTAAGAAGCAGTTATGGAGACAAGGGTGATCAATGCCTTCCACATGCATTTAGAGCAGTTTAGGGAGAACTTGGCTTAATTTATATCAAAGTTTTCTCTAAATATGTATTTATAATGGTTATGAAGCACTACCTAGAGAGGTTACAGAATATTCTTTCTGGGAAACTTTATGAACGGATCCAGGTATGTTGATTCCAAGAAAGAGATATGTGTTGGGTTTTTTTTAAACATTGGAGACATCCTGCCACTGACCGTGCATTGAGAGCTGCAGGGTAATGAGACCTCACATCCGATTACTGCATTTCCAATTCAAAGGGGAGAAGGGCAAGAAACTTCAAGAAGGAACTCTGTGTTATACACATCCTGCTGTTTCAGTAAGCTTCTATTTGGAGAGAGAAAAAGCGGCTAAGATTAGGTTAGAAAAGGACTGATAATGCAAATCCAATAGCCAAAATTACTACATGAGGAAAATAAAATGGAGCTGTAGTCAAGGTTACTTTACCAACAGCAACCTTTCTCAAGCTTGAGAGGAAAATCACCAGGGAAACACAGAGCATTTGCTTGGAGGTCCCCAAATTCCTGGGAACCTTGGCCAACATGTGGATTACAAGCATTATTTGATCAATCAGTAATTGATATGTGGATTACAGATATTATCTGAAGGACTGTAAAGCACCCCAAAGGAAAGGTTACGTATCTCCATCTCTCAGCAGTGCCATGCTCAGGCTGAAACCTGGGCTTTATAACTAAAGCAATTTTAACTCCACCTGCAAGTGTCACTGGCTTAACATTCACAAGCATCAGAAGAGAATGTAGTCACTCTGGACTTCAAAAGCTAATTGCAACAAATGTGAAATAGGCTCAATTAGAAACTCCAGCAGTAGTTAGAAGGGAAAGCAAGATACCAGATGCAGGACAAAAGCAGCAGTATTACCAAAGCACTTCCATGTCCCTGTTTGTTGGGTGTCTTTTCTCAGCAAGTGGCTTGCTTAAGAGAAAGAGCTTGATTCTCCATAGGAGGACATCAAACTCCAACAATATACAAACTCGTGATGACTTTGTCATAGGGAAGAAGTTCTCCTGACTGCAGGTGGTGATCAGCTCGTGCACTTGGACAGAAAGATTGATCATACTCTTAATTTTTAATTGGCCAGTGTAAGTTTTGTTAGTTTTCTATAAATCAAATACCAATTCTTAGTGCTAACACACTAGGGGCTATCCCCTCTCCCGTTCACAAGTGCACTTTCCCTTTATTATCTCTGTGGCAAATACCAGAGTGACCATAAAAGCAGAAGCAAGCAGTTCTGTGTTTGCAAAGCTGCATTTCAATGAACTCCACTTAAAGAATAGAAGGAAAAGGGCATGTATAAAGGCATAGACTACCTTTTTTGTAGGGTCCACAGAGTATCAGACCCCAACAATTCAGGTTTTCCCCTTCTTAAATAAATACACCATGCAACTTTTGTTACATGTACTTATCAGAAAGGCCAGTACTAAATTGTCTGGCAAGGAGTCTCAGGCGGTGTGATAAAGTGGCTGAATTTGGCCCTGAAGCATCTCATTAATTTGCAGAACTCACTGTCTAAGCATACCAATTACATGTGCAGTAAATGAAGCATTATTTTTATTTGAATGATTTCTTCTTCTGACATTATAAGAAATAAAACTTAGGACCACCCAGTTACGTTTCTTCTTTATTTGTTATTCCAATGTCAGTTTGTGACTCGGAGAAATAGGCATAAGAACTGAAGTAGATACCACCCACCATTTGACAAAAGTAGATGTTCCAATTCCTGATCACAGTTGTAATACAGAAAATAAAAAAAAAACAGAACAGAAATAACTATTACTTTCACAGCACCATTCTTGAAGCTGTCAAAGTGATTAGCAAGCATTTATTAGTCTCACAACTGCTCTGAGACACTTAAGATACAATATTATATTATGGAAAGACTTCTGCACTATAGCAATTAGTCCGATATGTGCATTTGTGTATAACATAAATTTTAGTTTTTTAAACAGATAATCTACTTTCAGTCATGTCTTATTCACTGCTCCCCTTCCCCCATCCTTTCTGGAGGGGATTTTTTTTCTTCTTCTTCTTCTTTTAACTTGATTAACTACACGGTGTTCAGCTACTTCTGTATTGATTTCCTACAGATCAGTCCAAACTGCACAAAAGGTTACGGGTATGAATCAAGGAATATGAACTATACTGAAACAAATATGGTATGAAGTAGCAACCCTACTAATCCCCCTGGAACACATCAGGTGATAAATGCCACATTCCAGCAGAATTAGCACCTCTACCTCCTTTTGGGGGAGGGAAGAGGGAGGTCATCTGAGGTGATAGAAGAGGAACGTAATTGGGAAGCCCAGCAGTGGATTCCTTTGACTCCAGGATATAAAAAGAACTCGGAGCCAGACTCAAAAGCCTCATTCACCTCAATCACATCAGTGTTGACCCTCTCAGAGACAGTTAATACCTGCTCTACACTACAGAAAAGGATTATGTTTATTCTTAGAATAACATGGAATAAACTGTAAAAACAGTTCCCTGTCATGTATTAAACACATTTCTTAAACTCCTGCCCTAAGTGGGTGTTTAGCTATATGGAATTCAAAAGCAATGTTAATGAAGGCCCATCTTATGTATCACATATGTTTGGAACTCATGCGTAGACTCAGACATGTTAATTATAATGAATATAGTCGCATTTTCCATCCAAAATGAAAGACACAGAGCTTAACACTGCAAAAAGCAACTGCTAATAGAGACTAAGATAATGTTTTATTTTTTCTTTTTCTAATGGTTTATTTTGTTTTGAGGGAGATATAAAAATTGTCATTCTTTATATAACATTCCTTATGTAGGCATCCTGTATCACCTTACTGCATGGCAGACCTGGTGGGGCCATTGTTGCCTTATTGTCACTAAGGGCATAGCAGCCTGTATCATCCCATCTCCAGTTCAGCTTTCCCATTTCCCTCTCACCTCAAGAATTAGGCAGCAGCCTCAGCTACAGCACTGTCTGTCTATACAGTATTAGAAGCACTCCGTTTCAAACAGGTGCCACACACCCCCTGGAAGCATCTGCATTTGAATTTAAAGGGGTGGGTGAGTGACAGCAAAACTAGCTTCTTCTTCTGACAAGGCTTTGGCAGATCATTGGTTGTCATCAAACCTATTGCGTTTCTTGCTCACTGCCAAAAATTCCACCTACATGCCTGATGGCAATTAGCCCCTTGTAGGTGCTAATGAATAAAAGCAGCACGCACACTTTACAGGCTTAAAAAGAATATCCCAATCCATATATTAATTCCATATATAAACTCACATGCACACACAGTTCCCCCCTTCCCCTATCCACATGCCACTGCGCACCCACACCCAAACTCGTGCTTAGGAAAAAAAAAGCAAGTAGCAGTAAGATGATCATCCAACTGAGCACAAGTAAGATTTTTTTTTAATGAATCATTATCTGTTTTTCCATAACTCATCTACTGCTAAAAGCATCGCTTTATGAATGCAGAAGGCATCCTACATTGGGGATAATGAAGAACATCCATCACATGCTTGAACCTTTCAAAGGTCCAGACATTTCACACACTCCTTCTAACCATGATTTTTCTGTGGTGTTCAAAGTCATCTGGGATATGACAGTATGACATAACCACATTTCAAGCAAAGATGCCAACAATTTCCATAGAAGGAAAAATGAATAAAATGGGCACTGTGAGACTTCAGCACCACAGTACTTCCAAATCAACAAACTGAGCATTGCTTTCATGTTTGGATAATTCTAGGTTTTCTGTTTTATATCAGCTTTAGAAGACAAGGCATCAAGACAGTATGAAAAAATACACTCTACGTAAAACTGGTTAAAGGATCATTATTAACTTTTCGCATCAGCAAAAAAAAGGACTGCATCAACTCCAAAACCAAAAGTGTAGGGAGAAACTTTGCATTTTTACTTTCACGTTAATAACACATATTTAGAGACAGAATTAGGTTTGAGAGTCAGAATAAATTGATTGCTACAAAAAACACTTAAAGCATCCTGAAAAAGATTGCGTGCTTTTTCCTCAGACTATTTATTTTGCATGAAGTTCTAGCTCTCAATTCAAGCTCCTAAACTCTTTTACAGTAGTAATGAATTAATCAGAAGCAGAGCGTTCAACATCTTACCGTGACATTTCCAGATGAGATTTCACAGACTCCAAAAGACTTCAGAAGGTCAACTTTAAGTCAGCGCATTGTAGAAAACACCCTACTTCAGCCTCACTTGATTATAGTGAGTTTTACCCTTCTCCACTGGCTAGAGTGCAGGTAGGAGCAGTTGGAGAGACAGCCAACAACTCAAGAGCTGAAGTAAAGTGGGCCTGAGCTGAGGACACTGCTCATCCTCAGCCCCAATAGGTGGCAGCTGGTGCTCTATTGTTTTGCCTGAAGTTAAATTGTCTGCACCAGCAAGTGCTGGGGTCTTTCTTCTTTCCACCTGATAGTTCTTGTATCACATGCAGCAGCACCTTACTGATATTGGCCACTATAATGATGTCTCAATTGTGAGGTTGTTTTACCTTTCAGATTGGCTTTATATAGGCAGAAATGTCAGGCAAAGGACTCTTAAATATATAAATAAATATATTTAAATATAAAATTAAATGCAGGTGAGGACAGCATTCACATGAAGCTACAGGCTAAGGAGTTTCTCTACAGCAGTTTCCAGGGTTTGCCCACCACAGAGGTACGTGACCTCTTTTTTGCTGCTTGTTGCATCCAAGCAACTCTCTTGCTTTGTGATAGGTTTTTAGCAATGCAGGCAGCAGTGGTGAAGGGAAGGAAGGGACCAATATCAGAATGTACTCTTATGAGAGGCTTTGGCTACAGTGTACTTTTATTTTAGTTTCTAGAGGAGCTCTGTTAAGTGTTATGCCAAAACAATATTTTTTAGAGTTAAACTGAACTGGGCAGAGTATTTTTTCCATTTTAATTTCTTTTATTTCAGACTGCAAGAGGATTATTGTCCCAGCCCCTTCTGATCCATGGCATATCCACAACTATAGCAGAGATCAACAGCACATGCACTTTTTTTTTTTTTTTTCCCCTTGTTAAAAATTTCTCCTCCAACTTTCACTTGCAGCTGAGGAATTCTGGCTTTCCTGTCTTCTGTACCATATCATCAATCATTGCACCAGCTACTTCAGCAAACACAGGTGCCCACACATAACAGTGTCATCATAACACTGATGCTGAGCACCCAAATGCTGCAAAATGCCCTTACACAACTACCTTGCCTGACTCACATTTCACTGTCGGGCAGGACCTTGCTGCCAGGGGAGGCAATTGTCTAATTACAGGAGTGCTACAACTGTCACAAAAACATTCTTCAAAGGGCTGTTTCCATCACAGGTGTTGAAGTACAGTTTCTCTAAATAAAGGGTCACTAATATCCATTGGGAAAAACCCCAACTGCACACAGATGGTTGTGTCTGAGGTGAATCCCATCTGTGGGATCTGTGTGCTTTGAGGACAGCCCAAGGTTTCAGGTGCTCCTGACAGGACAAGGCAGGCTCCTCTGCTTGTGCTGAAGGAACAGGCACCTTCTCTGTGAATCCTAAAAGCTCCAGAACACCTCTCCGAAGTCTTTGTCCTATGTGTTACCTTCTCTCAGCTTAAAAGGCCTACAACCTCTGCCTTTTGTTGATCCAGGATGCTCTAATCTCTGGGCTATAGCACACTGCCCCTGGAAGGGCACTTCCTGCAGGCAGAAGGTGAGGTAGCAGTGTGGACAAGGTGGCAGAACTTCTCTGGCCAGGCCAGCAGCAGTAAAGACAGCAGCTCTGTAGCCTGATGGACAGAACATACCACTGGGAGGAGGAAAACTGTTTCCTGAAATTATCCCAGGATAATTTTTTTTTTTTCTTGAAAGACTGTTTAATGTAAAATGCATTAAAAGCTTAGGAGCAGAATATGAAAACATATGGAGTGAAGATGTTTAGGCAAATTGACAAATACAGCGCTACCTCCCTGGAAAGTCTTACAAATCTCTTAGAAGGTCCTTGGATTTAAGTATCCCCTCAGTTTCCATTGTCCCTATTTTGTTCTAGACAGCTTCTGGGAATATCACTGCTCAGAATTCTCTGTTTTATAAGGTTTTGAATATCCCCTGAGTTCCACTTATTTTAAGAATTGTCAAATTATCAAGGTCATAGATACAATCCTAGTGTTTACATAAAACCTAAACTTTTAACTGGCATGTCTTAGCCCTCTAAGGGGGGTTCGGTTGCGGCTGATGTTTCATCTGTACTCTCCATTCAGAATAGCACAACTACATGACTACGTTTGTAATCTCCTGATCTTTTTGAGTTGTAAAAGTTTGCTATTTTCTCCCTTACTGAGTGGTTGGTAAAAAAAAAAAGATAAAAATAAAGCAAAGGCAAAGAAAAACACTGAAGTAATATTTCAGGATAGTGATTTCTTTCAAAGTATTTTTAATTTTTACATGATTCAAAATAACTTCATGTACAGTAACCACTCAAACCAACTGATTCATCTTCATGTCCACATGCTTTCTTTAAAAACAGAAAACTTTTTTTTTATATAATGTTCAAAACATAACATTTTGCTGGAACAGATGCCTTGTTTGAGCAAAGTGCCACATTTCTGTAATATTTAAAAAGATGTTTCAGTTTAATCAAGATGTGACTATTAGTCAATGAGTAGAAAAAGTTACCATGCCCATGTTTTTGTCCAGTATTAGTGACATGCCTGTGAACCATCCTGATAAGTGCTGTTTGATAACAGCTTATGGATGAACAATATATCTTGATTCTTAGTTATTAGTTTCCTTATTAGCTTTGTTCACAGGAGCTGACCAGAGCAATGTGATGAGGTATGGCTGTAGTCCTGGACTAATATTCACTTTTTAATGATTCAATTATTGTTCTTCTGTCCTATTTTTATAATCTCCATCTTATTCCTTCTGCTTTTAAATCTTGTGTGAAACCACCTACTCCAGCAGCTCAAAGAATCCAGCCCACTGTGAAGAACTCAATGCTTTTAAGACAGTTTTTACTTTTCTATTTTTCCAGAAGCAGTGCATCTGTCTCTGAAAGGTTTTAAGTGTCTCTGTAACTAATATGAGAGGAAACTCAGAAAGTTTTATTTGCTTTGGCTTTGGTTTCTAGCTGCTTGTTCAGTTCTCCTGGAAATGCAAAAATAGATGGGGAATCTCAGGGTGTTTTGATGTGATTTTGTCACCTCCCTGTATCCAGCAGGAAATTTCACAAGAGCCTTCTTTATAGTAAACTGACATTTCTGTTAATGGATCTACATCTCAGCTGTAGACTTAGCTGCAGACTTGTGCTGGCCAACTTAGCTGTAATCATCACAAGACCTGGGAGCAGAGATGGAGGAATAACAGACCATCCTTATCCCACATCTGCTACTTTAGGGGAGAAATTTTCGTTATTGTTTTGAGTCTAATCTGAGAACCCAGGATTTCCATGCAGATGACAGACACTGTGACAGAGTGTCAGTGATCTTTTTTCACACCACATTGGGAATTGAGTCTCTGGTGTTTACTATTCTCTAGAGATGTAAAAGTAAATTCAGAATATATTTCCTTTTGATAGCACTTTTTTCCACCCAAATGGCAAAACCATAACAGTTTATGTAAAGAGAGAAACCTCAGGCCTCACATGCAGGACAAGACACATGGAGAAGAGTCAGCGCAGCAGTGTCATGAAATTGCAGCGCTGTGTTGATCATTCAGATTACAAACAAAGAGCGTGAACACGTGCCATCTGGTCACAAGAATATGATATCTAAGCATCAAGACCATCTATGTTGACAACAGGCATAGCTGGGCATGTAGGCAAGGCCTACACAGATTATGAGGATACACTGAGCACTGCTGGAGGGCAGCAGTCCTTCCCTGCACCCGGGCATGTGCCATCTGCTGCACTGCTGGCTGATGCTGACTCCCATCTGACCATCCTGCCCAGCAACTCTGCAATTGCAGGACCGCCCAGACTCTGTCACCTCAAAGTCAACAAATAAGCTATATGCAACAAATTTTTACTCTTCCCATAATTTCAATAATGCTATAACAAGTTTGGTCATTATGAGATTTGAAAACAGATGATTTCATCTTGAAAAGATGTGAGAAATCCATACAGATGTTAATATCTCAGAGTTAAGCATCAAATCCAATAATTCCTTAGTCCAGAGCTACATAATTCTGTTAGTCCCTAGGAAATGGAGAAAACAAGAGCTCCCATTCATGCATCTTTACTTTCCAAATCCTAATGTCAATGTCAATGCTGTACATCTCTGCAGTTATTTTCTATAGAGTATGTTCAAGGAGTCAATAGGTAGTCAAGAGTATTAAAAGATTTCTGAAGTTGAATAGGCACAAACCAGTGTCAGATAAACTCTGGTAGATTTACACCAGTTTAGATCAACTAGAAAACTGAATTATTAAATAATATTCATATTTAGGAGCATTCTCATTGATTCCTAGTTATGAAAACTCCAAGTTATAATCTCTGGGTTTGCCTGTAGCTAAATCTACCCCTTGAATACCCATGTCCAGCAGTTGTACTGACCAGTTCCACACTCAACTGCTGATGATACATCTCATGGTTATAATGAGTTTAAAGTTACCTGGGAAAGAAAAGGAGACCTATTATGTTCAGGTATCTGAGATGATACACCGTGGTGCACATTGGCAGTACAGAGTAACAGAAAGGGAAGACAAAGAAAAGCTCTCAGGAGAACATCTACATTTACATTTATTAATATCTAACAAATTTAGACTGACAAGTTTACATGTCCTTCCAGTGATCTGGCCTGATTTTCACAAAGTCCAGATGCATACACCTCCACCGTGTCTTCCATTAAACAGGAATGCAAATACTGCCAGTTGATGTACAATCATCAGTCCCTGTTTCATTACAGCTCTAAAAGACAATGTTATTCAGGCCTTTTTCCACTTTACATCAGTCATAGGTATAATGCCACAGATACTTTAGGAAGATGCATTAAAGCACAGACAAAATGAAAATAATAAAACAAAGTTTAGTCTGTTAGCAACTGCACCTCCTGATGATAAGCATTTTCCTTTTACCCTTTTCTAAGGCCAATCTGAATTGGTATGGCAAACATGCATTCCCCAGACCTCTGAGAGCTAGAACTGGATCCAGAGCAGAGTTCAAATGCTCTGGCTCACATCTAGCTCAGTGTAAAAAACCTTAATACTCACAGAGGCTACAGGTGAACTCTAATGTTTCTCCACAGTGCAGGTCACCTCTAATGCTAGTGTATTATTTCCTAACACTGAGTAATTGGAGTTCTTGAAAAAGCTCAGCACACAAATCCCATGCAACCAATGAAGTAATTTTCTTACCAGATGTTTATTTTTGTCGTTAATAGAAATATCAACAGAAAGTCTTATATCACCAGGTGAGTCACAAGCAGGGAGGTGTGTCACAGGAACTGCAGAGTATCTCCTTGTTTGGCTTCATACTCTAGACATTTACGCTAAGAGGAATGAAAAAAAAAACCCAAAACAACCAAACTTCTCAGAGGGCGGGAAAACCCCATAATGTCCAGGATGATGAAGAAAGGAAAGTACATCCTGTGTCATCAAACCAAGACAGCCACTAAAGTGTCTACTGTGAAATGACACAGAGGGGTTTCTCTGTAAGAAAAAACATGATGCTGGCTACTCAGAGTGATTAACTCTGTCTCACAGACAGGAAGCAAGGATCACACGTTCTCCCTTTAAACTATCTGGGTTGTTCTAAGTGTATCAGATCCTCTTCCTGTTTACCTCGAAGGCAGGAACAGCAGTCATATAAGAGAACTATGACCCTTATTATGCTGGATTTTTCTCTTCCTCCAAGCTGTAAGAAACTTCCGGGAACTGACTAAAAGCTTTGTGTTAGTGTTGTGAGTGGCAGCCCTCAGATGATGAAAAGGGAAGTATTTTTATGCTTATTTTACCATATTTAGACACCCGTTGAAAAGTGAGGGTTTAAGTTCAGTTTTGAAACTGCAAAGATCTTTGCTCAGAAAGGCTCAGAAGCCTGCCGTGGCTTCACCGAAGTCAGCATGGCTCACCTGAGCAGACCTCATTTCAGGACTTAAAAGCATAATTCAGGACCTGTGATGCAATTTCCATTTGGCAAAGGCTAAATGAAATGCCAAGACTAGTCTATGGTTTCAGATCTTATTTCCCTCGTTGCCCTAAAATCACTCAAGAAAGTGTCTTCATAGTTTGCGTAATAGCAGACTTCAATTTAGACATTTTCAATTCAGAAGGGTGAAGGAAAAGGGAGAAAATACAGTCCTAAAGTTGAAGAAAAAGTTAGACTGGAAATATGCTCAAACATTTAACAGGAAAGGCTTGTCACCACTGGAGCAACTGATCCTTCACCATTTTCTGACATTGAAAACACTCAGATCTCTTTCTAAGAGATAGGCAGTTGTTCCAAAGCTTGCAAACTGCAGCACAGATCACAGCAGTGTGCCAGCCACGCCAAAGCAAGGAGCGGCTGTTGCTGATGGTAGTTCTCAGTAACACCATTAGGTATGGGACATGGGAAAAAAAACAAGTGCACAGACAAACACACATATACACATACAGAGGAAAACTGAGTCTGCCTTTCCTCAGGAGACAATGTTACCCACTGGAGAGGGAGAGACAAGGTGATCCATGCAGCTCAAAAAGATCTACCAAGTACAAAATCTAAAATGTAAGGTCTGAAATAGCTTGAGAAAGTATCAGCAGGATATTCAGTCGGTCTTACTCAGTACCGAGTCAGAAGTAACTCCCATCGAGGTGGATGCTAAATTTGCTCAATAAGAAATGACTAAGACATAGAGAATAAACTCACAGGTCTCTCTCCAGCTCCCACTACCATTAATGGCACATTAACTACATACCACAGAATTAAAATTTCTCTTATTTTTATGAGTGATTGGTGACTCTCTGGAGTGGAGGATGAGACTATCCCCCAGAGTGTGGCAATAAGGCATCTGAAATAGAATCATAGAATGTTTTGGGTTGGAAGGGACCTTTAAAGGTCATCTAGTCCAACCCCCCTGCAGTGAGCAGGTACATCTTTAACTAGATCAGGTTGCTCAGAGCCCCATCCAACCTGACCTTGAATGTTTCAGGGCAACCTGTTCCAGTGTTTCACCACCGTTCTATTAATCTATTCGAGCTTGATTTTGACCTTCAAGATTTAACAAGGGATGGGCAATGAGATTCTGCCACGAATTCTACTCTCCCCAGCTGTCACCAGAAAAAAAAAACAAACAAAACTGTATTGTATTTCTACCTTTTGTCTTGACCAGGGATCATAATGGCAAAAGGGTAGACATTTCATTAATCTTTCTAGTTAAAAAAAAATTCTAAACATACAGCAAAATGTGGATTTCAGTGTGAGGTCAAAACCTTTGCTCTGACTGATATAACCTTGTTGGTATCAGAAGCTACTGACCTGCTCTCTTGCAAAATATTCTAAAAGTAGACAGAAGGTCTGTTGTTCAGAAGGAGATAAACCCTCAGAATGGAGCTCCTCTTTAAAAAAATGAAAATTATCCATTTCTTTTTGCTAGCTCTTTATGTATTTAGCACAAATATTAACAAATTGAGTGTTAAAAGAGTGCTCAGAGAAGTCTCTCACACAAGTATTTGTGCAACATTTCATTCAGTTTCCTCAGGAGCCAGCATTCTGAAACCAGGAACCCAAAGATAACCCAAAGTTATATTTTCTCTATGTAGTTGCATATATATATATGCTGGCTTCTAAAAGTGGTAACCAGCACACTTTTCACACAAATGTATGTAGAAATATATTTTAATACATTTAGATCACATCATCTCTCATATCCTCAATAAAAGAATCAATAAATAAAATGTCCACATATTTTCTTCAAACTAAAAGGAAATTAAACTTTGGTCTGGGATGAAACAGGGGGATATTCTGAGCCCAAATGAATATTTTTGTTTTGTTCAAAGTTCAGTACCTAAAACATAGTGTTATAAGGAGATCACTTTGTTTTCAGAACAAAAATGCTATAACTTTTCATTCCAAATGATATATCGCTGGAAAAAACTCTGTACTGCTCTTTCTTACAGAAAGTACCCATTGAATTTCTCCT
Organism: Chloroceryle aenea; assembly: GCA_013399075.1. Lineage (NCBI taxonomy): Eukaryota > Metazoa > Chordata > Aves > Coraciiformes > Cerylidae > Chloroceryle > Chloroceryle aenea. The sequence goes on along the minus strand of VWZY01006109.1, from coordinate 355,137 downwards.
TTTTTCTCTGAAATTAAGTCTATCTTTATTTTTTTGATGGTCTCATAGAAAGTGCTATACCACTGATCACAGAGCAGATGAAACATTCAGAAGCACTGAACACAAGGGGGTAAATACTGCAATACTGAAAGATTTTTTTTTTCTTTCTTTCTTTTTTGTAGTTTTGCTGCTGGAATAAGATTACTGTATACGGACACCTGTCTAGGAAAAAGACTTCATCTCCTTTCAAATATTAGAAGTCCTTCCCAAGAACCTTTGGACTAGGCTCCAAAAGAATCCAAATTGTGGGTGCTTCCCACTCAGTAACCCCATGCACCCTTCAAATATCAAAACAGGCTGAATGTACAAACAACCTTTGCTCACCAAGCGCCACTGCCTAGCATGGAAGAAGAGCAAACACTCCCCTTCAGGGGAAATTTTTTCTGCAAACTGCTAGAAAAAAAAGCTGCCCTAACAAAATGGTGTGGCCGTACCAAGAGACCAGGATGCCCTGAGAGCCACGTGCATGTTACAGCACACAGTCACCGCAGGAAGTCACGGCAACATGAGGAGGACCCATCCTGGAGGAGGACTTGGAGGATGCGCAGAGGCTTCAGCCCTGGCCTCTTGTCAAAGAAACACTCTCACACGTGTTTGAATACTGCATCGTTTCAGAAGAGAAGGAAAGGCTTCCAAGCTGCACAATTATGCTATTGTAATCACATGGCGCAGGCCAAATTAGACAGAGTAGCTCTGTTTTCCTGAATCCAGTTTTATAAGCTACATTCTAGTGGCGCTCCATTACACTGCTATGCAGAAGTGTCTGGCATTGTTTCCATCACAAACAAATCTTTATGTCCTAAATTCACGTTGGACAGAAACTTGGCTTCCAAGCGCTAAACCTAAGAATTACATTTGTTTGTTTAAACAAATTTGAGGGAAAACATACTTGGCCATCTTTGAGTTATATGATGACAAGATGATTTAGATTTCCCATAAAAGATATAATTCTTTCTCCCTCCTCATGCCAAACAATGATGCTTTCTTACAGTTAGACAGTTGCTGGCTAGAAGAACAAACCTATCAAGAAAAGACAACTCTCAGCTATATTGATTAGGGCAGCAGATGCTGAGCACCTCACAGAATGTGGTTCTTGCTTTGGAAAAGTGAAGGCAGGTTTCTCTCCGATGTTTTTAAGACTGCACTTTCATTTCCCTGATACTGCTTTTTGTAAAGTTAAATTTGAATTGATGTATTTTGACTGTATTGTGTACCACTGGAACAATTTTATCTTCCCTAAACAGCACATATTTACAAGCTGCTACTGTAATAACCCATCCTTAAATGGAAACTCCTGAGAAGGATACAACTGAAATATATAAGAGATGCAATCAAAATTCAGTTTTCCACTTTTTTACAAGAGATTATCCCTTATGCTTACCTAAACTACTATCAAAAGAACATGATGGTGGTATTCTGCACTAAATACCAAATAACCCAAATCTTTGTGTTAAGTCCTTGAACTGACATAGAATAGAATCATAGAATAGATTGGGTTGGAAAAGACCTCCAAGATCATCAAGTCCAACCCCTGATCCAACTCCAATTACTGTATCATGGCACTAAGGGCCATGTCCAGTCTCTTTTTAAAAACCTCCAGGGATGGTGAATCCACCACCTCTCTGGGCAGGCCGTTCCAATGCCTGATTACCCTCTCTGTAAAGAATTTCTTCCTAACATCTAACCTAAACTTCCCCTGGCAGAGCTTGAGGCCATGTCCCCTTGTCCTGCTGTTGGTTGCCTGGGAGAAGAGACCAACCCCCACCTGGCTATAACTTCCCTTCAGGTAGTTGAAGAGAGTGATGAGGTCACCTCTAAGCCTTCTCTTCTCCAGACTAAACAACCCCAGCTCCCTCAGCCTCTCCTCATAGGACTTGTGCTCAAGTCCCTTCACCAGCCTGGTTGCTCTTCTCT
>VWZY01006109.1:331528-352349 GCA_013399075.1 Chloroceryle aenea | reverse complement strand
TTCCTGCTTGAAGCACATCCATCCCTCCTGGACCCCCTTGTTTTCAAGGTTTTTTTCCCAAGAGTATGCTCTGGACTAGACTTCTGAATAGGTGAAAATCTGCCCTCCGGAAGTCCAGTGTAGAGGTTTTATTGTTGTTTCTCCTTGCATCTCTGAGCATTGAAAATTCTATTATTTCATGGTCACTGTTTCCTAGGCGGCCTTCAACCACTACATCTCCCACCAGCCCATGCACAGACATGTGCATTCTTTTTCTTCTTCTTCTATCTTTGTAGAATAAGTGAAAAATATGTTTTATATATTACTTAAGTGAGCAAATTATCCCTCAGAGAAAATATTGTAGCCTAAATGCATTCATCATTTTCTCTGCATATTGCAGAAGTTGTTATTTTGGGTTAGCTACATGATTTCATACCTTGATCCAGTCCCACTGATAACTGACACTGAAGCATCACAGAAGAACAGAGAAGTTTGGGAAAATCACAAGTCATTAGTAAAGCCTTCTCTGAAACAATAGACAAACGACCTTAGCAAATTCTTCATTATCAGTCCTATTTTACCTCCCATCACATACCATTCACTTGTGGCCTGGACTCTACAAGGCTGTATCAAAGAGGAGAATAAGCAGGTACTTCATAAAAAAACCAAATACATATTCTCAGAAAAGTACACTGAGTGATGTTATGTACTCCTTTGAAGATATTTTAGACATTCCCCTTCTGAATGTCTAAAACCCATTTGTACCTTTAAAAACCACCGAGTCAAGAGACAATAGAAGTATGTGTGAACATTTAAAATTAATAAAATATATCATTTCACATGTGAAGCTGAAGCTCTTCTTTACTGAAATCAAGCCTGTAGTATATAAGTACAAGCAGGTCAGCCATGTAGTTCTTGATAGAGCTCAGCCTTGACTGAGCATTTTCTTGCTTAGGAAGATTCTCACAAATCATTCTTTAAAACTCAGCCAGACCTACCACCTAATTGCCTTTTCCACATTATCTCTTAAGATTTAATTTCCAGTACTGAATATTTGTTCTTGGCAGCCTCAGAGCAACTCAGAAAAACAGATTAAACAAACCATTACATGCTTAGACACCTGCTTCTCTATGGTATACAATTAACAGAGAGTCAAGTCTCAACAAATTGTTTCATTTCCTCATTGTTATGTTTAAGCAAGTGCTTGCCATTTAAAATAAAGCAATTCTGAGCAGTTTCCATTATGGATTTGTCTGTTCTTAATGTCATCATTCACTACAGTGGTGGCCAGAAGTGAATTTTCCATCCTGACTAGATCATAGTTTACTTTGACATAGTAATTATCTATTATTCTCATGTATACTGTTTGTTTATAGGTTCAGTACCACATTCTTCTTTCTAAACAGAAGTGGTGGTATTTGCTGAAGGCAAACCAAACCATGAGTTAGCATGAAGAAATATACTGGTAGTCACTGAAACTATCACAGTTTAAAGATCTCCAAGCCAAACATGCAATTGCTTTTGGATAAAGCAGGGAAATTAAGAAGCTGCATGGTGAGCTAAAAAATTAAGTCTAGCCAAAAAAGGCCTTTGCAAGACATTTGCAAAAGTTTACCCAACTTTTCCAAGCCACTGAGGATCACCTGGACCTCCCACTAGGTTTACAAGCATCTCTCTAATTTCACTGAGTCTTCCACTCTTCTGTTTGACCCAAACTCTTCCCTATACAAATGAAGTGTCTGTCTACACATCTCACCAGCTTACCGTGCAAAGCAAACCCATTCCCAGTGCTGCAACCTTGAAAAGTGCCAAGCAGCATGCCTTACTCATCAGTTCAAAACACAGACTCTCACTCTTCCTTGGGATTTTTTTTTTGTATTCCAGTGATTTATCTGTCTGGTTTCCACTAATAAATGCCACAGCACTTCCCTTCAGGACCAGTCTTTAGTTAGTTTTGCTGATCCTCCACAAGTAACAACCACCACTTTCAGAAATTACCCTTTTCTTTGCTAGTGCCCTCTTCTCTCTCTTTTTATGTTTTTCTCTAAACATTTTGGAGGGTTAGCAATTGATTTTTATCTTCTTCATGTTATCCACTGCAACATCTGACTCCTTACTGCACGTTGCTTCTTCCTAAGGAGGGAATTTAAAATGGATACAGCTGACATTCATCTCTCTTTAAAAAAAGCCAACTTCCCTTTGTGGGGTGAAGTAAATATGTACGTTATATCTTTCAGCACTAGCTAAAATTGTTCATCGTATTTTCTTACTGAAGGGAAATGAAGAAGGTGATCTCTGTGCAAGCATGACAAAGTAACACCTGGAGATTTGACATGATCAGCTCTTAATATTTGTGAAGAAACCAGGGGCAGAAGGAAAAGCAGTTTCCAGTCAAGAGTGAATGCACACTGGAACTAGCTCAGGAGAAGCTTGCATTGGTCTGCCCCCGGGCTTCTGTCAGTGCCATGCTGATATAGTTCTCATGTTAAAGAAACAGTTTTTAAATTAAATATGAAACAGCAAAAGGGTATCTTAACAAGAAGCACGTGCATGCACGTTCACTCATTTTCTTGACACTAACTGGCACCTGGATATTGGTTGCAATATTCAGATCTCAGTTCTTTGTGACCATTTAGAAGGAAACAGAATACATGAAAACCTGGGCTCCAGTAAAATCCATGGCAAAACTGTCACTGACTTCAATGATCCTCATTCTTCCACTCACCCTCAAGTCAATGTGCATTTTTGTTTATTTGCTTGTTCAGATACTTTAACAGTATTAACATAGGAAAAATAACTGCTTGTCAGCAGAGCTCTACAGAAATTGGCAGGTTCTGTTTGAAGGCGTTTATGCAAGCTTCTTTTTCACTTTGATTAGAGTAGATTATAGCCACAGTGTTTGGACCCAGATCAAGAGATAATTTTCAAATTCTGCCCACAGAATGTCCATGTACGTCATCTGAATTGGGCTGAGGTCATTCTGCCTACATCTGCATGCCTTGAGGTTTGTTACTAGCTTTAGAACCAGAAATTTGCAGCAAAACTCAGCTAAAGCCACCTTCTATCACCTAGTTTCAGGACCAGATCATCTCAGATCAGGACCTACTTACACTGGTGAATATATGCCAGCAGTGGTATCTGAGATTGAACATTTATTTTCTCTTTTAACCCTAAGGAAATATTATGATAGCAAAATGTCATCACCCCTGGAAACAGTGACTTTTACTTGATGACCACAGGGTCCATATTTGGACCAGCTTATCTGAAATTCATTACACTAACCAAACACTGGTGGGTTGGATTTTCTTCTGTTATGTTCGAAGAAACTGTGGAGTCGCAAAAGCTTCATGCCATGTGAGACGGGACAACATAAGATCTGCAAAGTTCCTCTTAACTGTGCAGCTGTAGCCTAGACCAAGAGAGAGTAATATCTATGGCATGCTGATTTGAGGATCTCTGAAATCAGTGGTCATTTAATTTCTATTGCTTCAGAGGAATCTGCTGGAAAAGAGACCATGTGTCCTTCAAGGAAACATTTTAAGCTGCAACCAACAAAACACTGAAGCTTACTGTGATGCCACAGAACTCAAGCTGGCATGGCTAGTTTCTCTCTGTTGGATATATATGCTGAAGATAGATCCCAAAGGTCTCCCAGAAGTACCAAAACAACTGCCAATACAGTTTTTCCTCATTTCTTGTTATTCTTATTTTCTTGTCTCTCTTGGTATTTCTATTGTCATAGGTGTTTCTCTCTGATCCATCTTCCTCCCTGTGTCACAGAGCTAATCAAGTACAGTGCTGTCCTCCCAGTGATACTGTTCATCGGTTCATATGACACAGATGTGATCCTCAAAGCCTGTTATGTTGCAGTATCATTTTAGATATTTAAAATAAGAGCTCCTGAAGAGGCACCCTAGCTAGTGGCCATAAAGAGGTCATCTCCATCCACAGCATTAATTAATTTGTGCACTCACATATATTTGAAGGGCAGAGAAGTCTGGCAACCTGGTGAAGACCATGGACGAACTGGGCATATAGGATCTGGTTAGCAAGTGTTCCTGTAGACCTGTAACTCCACACATAGCCCTGTTCTGTTTGTCTTCTCCCCCTCCCCCCTCCTTGTTTCTATTTTCCAAATCAAATTTTAAAGGGTTGGATATGACCTTCTCACCCTCAGAAACAGAGAAAGTGCTCAAGCAGGAATACCTGGCCAGTCACACTATTAAAACAAAAACAATTACTGCCTTATTTAACAAAACAAGCCACAATCTCAAAATGGTAGAGGCCGCCTATTTTCTTAAGGTCTTAATAGCATATTTTGTGGTTCCCAAAGGAATAATTCTCCTTATTCAGAGAAACACTTATTAGCCTTCATAATTTATTTGTGGCTTCACAAAACACGCGCATACTGTACTGCATGGCCATTAATCCTGGGAATGAACTTATTAATGATGGGTTAGCCTTAAAAGGTTCAGTTTAGCTCAGATAACCACCCAGATTTCTAGATGCCTTTTTAAATTATATCAACTATTTGACACTCGCTACTACACTTTTTTCCAAAGTCCCTGTTATATGGCACTCTGTTTCTAGTTAGCCCTCACAGAAGGTCCCCAGTTTCTCCCCACCATATTAGGTGAAGTGTTGCCTCAGACGTTTGTTAGCTGACACCACAACTTGCTCATTTGGCATTCTGGGATAAAACCTTAGCTGTTAGCTAGAAGGTCCTAGAGTAAAGCTGCCTGTACTGTAGTCCTAGTTTTGCCATCAAGAGTACATGCTGCCTCCCCCCATAATGCTTGGTTCCATGTTCTTCCTCTGAGTGAGATGTGAATGATGGGACTACAGAAATTACCCCATCTGAATCCTAAAAACTGTGCACATGGCTACTCTATGCTAAAACCTCATACAGCTTTTCTAATTTCATCTTCTTTTTTTCAATAGCCTACTTAAGCAATCAGGCCTTTTTTGATGCTTTGCATTTTGATACAGGGTTTCACATGTTCTTCTACTGTCTCTACCACAACAGGATTCTGAACCTGTTCAGGAATCTAAGCACAGTCAGTATTAAAAATAATTATTTAACTACAAAGTGATTTTTGAATTGCCCAGAAATATAGTCTTGCTACGAAAGAGAACAAACACCTGAATACTGGGAAGCGAGTCTCTCTAGCAGTGCCCACCGTAGTCTGGCTTTTTGAATACATCTTATGCTTTTGACTTCTGCTTCTACTTTCAGTTAGTTATTGCAACTGAATATGAAGAACTCCTCCTTAACATATTCTATCCTTTTCAGAAAATGGACAAACTCAGTACTAATGGTGCCAACTTGCATAACTTAATACAGACTAGCACAGGGATATCTCTGTGGAGGGAACAGCCATACCACAGCTGTGTGAGCAATTAGTGCTTGAACCAGAACTAACTTTACAGAAAGCTATAGTCATTTCTAGCCAAATTGAGACTGCAATGTCAGAGGCTAAAATAATTGCTCAGGAGGCTATAGACCATGTCCAAGCAGTTCATTCATTAACAGGGTGATCTCTAAACTGGCATAAGTGTGTCAGGCAAAGTGGTGGTAAATGGAGCACATTTGATACATCTAGAAAGCACCATGCCATCTCAACACCCTCTGATACGTCAAAGTCTGTGTATTGCCAACTCCACTCTGAAATGAAATAATGAACTTCTGGCAATCACTGTATCAGATTGTGTGTAGGATAAGGGTGAGATAAAAGAATTCCAAACCTGTGCCTACAGCTACCACACTTAAAGCCATGTGAAGACATCAGATATTCAACTTCTATTAAAATAAAATAAATAAATAAGAAGTGAGCAAACAAAACCACACTAAAACAACTGGGCTTCAAGGCCATTGTGATTAAAGAGAAAACTTTGAAAACACAATCAGAAATAACCTATGTAACAAGCCTGAGTAAATCTGGAGACGGCCTGAAATAGCAGTGCTGAAAGATGTGAATTGCCCTGTGTGTATCAATAGAGAATTAACTACTAGAACAAGTGCTCCACATGACCTTATGAACACAACTGTAATGATACACATCTGAGTATATCTTGGGGGAGGGACACTGAGGAAGTAGAAAAAGAAGTCTTGTTCCTGCCATGTTTGTCTGCTTGGCTACATAAAGGAGACCTGAGTGAGGACATGTTTCTGACTGCCCTTGGGAAGAGAAGGAAGGCACTACTCTGGCCAAAGCAGGAGGGAAAGACTACTTGCTTCTTCTGACAGCTCAAATACTTTAACATTCACTCAGGCACAGGGTTCATGTAAATGCACAAGACCAAAGACCCTGATGGGACTATACAAGAGTGTGCTGCTGCTGGAAGTGCAGCCCTTGATTCTGTTTAAGGGCCCAAAAAGAAGTGCACTTCCCCATAGGTTACACCAGCCAGTAATCAACTCGGTGTGAATGAGCAAGGCAAGATAAACACACCCTATGTAACACATCTGTACGCATTCACTAGCTTTCATGCACGTAATTAAATACAAGCTCCAAAGTAAAAAAATTTCCATAGCTTGCTCATTGGAGCAGTGAGGCAGCCAACTGCTATCAGTGGTGTGAAGGGTAATATGCTCTTTGCTCCTTAACAAATCACTTCATCTTGTTGAACAGGGCAAAGCACATTATGAAGTAGAGCAAGACAACTCGAATCTACGTAACTTGCAGGAAATGCAGGAGGATCCCCCGATATAAGTGTGATAGGTCACCTCTGCCTGACAGAATTGCAGGGCACACTGCTCTGTATCCCAGTGAACACCAAAGCCAGGTGCCTTCAACTTGTTCATAAGCTGCTTAGACAGTTGGCTGGAAGAGCAATGGCTCAGAACTGGATTCAAGTCCTAGGAAATCCTGTTACTTGCCAGAGGCATGAGAAAGAAGCTGTAATGCAGTTGGCCTAATTGTATCCATTGTTCCTGACACAGTGTATTAGGACCTTTTGGAACAGCATCAGAGAGCTTACAGCATGCTACTGCTTGGAATAGAATACACCAGCCAATGCCTAGAAATAAGCTTTCTTTCTGCTTATTTCTATAACAGCATCCATAAAACTCTCCTGTGTTGCCTTAATTATGCACCTCTTTGGAACACAAGCCTTGTTAGGTAAAGCCTCCAAGAATAAACAGAGGAATTGACTTGTTCTTTTTCCTCTATTTTTGTTAGTACAGCCAATCACAAAAGTGAAAGTAGAAAAAACAAACATTTTCCTAGAAATGTTCATTTTTAACTGCAAATATGTTTTTGATTATTTCTTTTTCGTTATCTCTTGAACCATTTAAAAAACTTCTGTCATTTATATGCTTAGAGATTGAGGCATCATCATTCTTGATAAAAATTATTATTCTCCACTGGAAATGTAGACAAAATTACTCTGACAAGCAGTACTGAATAAAATGTGTAAAGTCTACAAATACTTGTTTTATTTATATCATGGTAATCACCACAGCTCTTCTAGTGCACCTAAATATAAATGGAACCCTATATTATAATTCCACAAGTTCCTGTTTGTTATTATACATACTAATTGCAAAAAGAGTGTTTTCTGACTGAAAACACTATGCACCACTGCAATGTAAACATTAACTACAATAAAATAGTAACAGGCAATTGTTGTAGTTTACAGAGCTAAAAACGCACATAGTATCTGCAAAGAACATGTAATGGGATAGGGCCAAACATTTTTCATGGGATTTCACACAGGGTTGACTGTGACTCAAAGTTTCATTAATATATTAAAATATAAGTCTCATTTAATATACATCCCATCCTACAGCAACTGGGAGGACAGAAATGGTCTTCCACTGACTCGCCCTGCTGGCTGCTGGTATAACAGGGTCATGAGCAATGCAGCCTAAGTAAACGGGAAAGACTGACATTTCTATTTATTTACAAAGGATATCTTCCTTCCTCTGGTCTGCCTTCCTCCCTTCTTCACCCCCGCAGTCTAACCCTGCCCTGTCTGGTACGTGGGTATGGTATTTGTCTTCAAAACATAACAAATAGAAGTTAACATTCACCAACTGTGACTTATCTGACAGCTCAGCACTCTGTTTTGAGCTGTTCACCATTGCAACTTGATTTCCACAAAGCCCCATGTCATACAGTGGCACCCTGCCAGGTCATAGGCTGCTCTGTCTCTTGGAAATGGAAATTTGTTAAGTTCACTGAGCTTTTTTATCCTTCTCTTAATAGGTTTCATATATTAAATGGAAGAACATGCCAAATGGTATTATTGCAGGGAACAAAGATTCATAGTTCAGCAAAACTGCCCCTCCATTTTCAGCATGAAATTTTCCTGCTCTATTCGGCACAGGAATTCACCAAGTTCCTCTCCTGTGAAGATGCTGTTTGCCTAATATTATTCCCTGGACTAGAATGAAAATTCAGGTGTCAATTACTCCAGTCCAGAGGTAACATCCTCTCCCTCTCTCTAACCAGATTTGTTTCAGACATAGTAGGGCATGGGTCCAAACTCCTGCTATGATCAACTACTTCCTGACCTCAGCTGCACCATAGAAACTCTTTTTTGTTGTTGTTCCATTTAAAAGGCCAGTATGTTTTGTAGGTTTTTCATTCCCCATTTTAGACTCTGGAATCGATAAGGACTACTTGAGAATCGCAATGTAGCAATGTAGTAATCCATAACAACAGCAACAACAAAAAAATACTGAAGAAGCACCTTTATGTTTCAAAAGATGGATTTTCCATTATGGCAAAATTGCAGTGGTAAGTTCTTTTCTTTGTTCCTTGGTCCCACATCCAACATTCCAGTTGTCTCATACCAAAATGATGCCAAAACCTGCAACCTGCAGGTATGCCCCTGGATGCCTAAATCCAAAAGCAAGAGTACTGCACTGAATCCAGCTAGGAGGTTGGATTAGTGGGCTACAGCCTCTCCTTGCTTTCAATGTCTCTGCACCACTCCAGAAACTCAAATTAACCCAAAAAATTCTTTACATACCCGTTTTGATCCTCACCTGCTCTATCTGCTCTGCTGAAGGTTGCAGCCACCATACCCAGAGACAGACCTATACCACGTCCCTCTCTTGGGGTCCAGAGGATGCAGTGAGCCAGGGGAAGACACCAAGGGATGGACAATCACTAAACCATTCTTGGGGTCACCCCCTAACAAGCATCTCATGTTAGTCAGAACTGCTCTTGTGAAACTAATCATTAAATGAGGGACTTGCACAAGGATTGTGAGACACCACAGTAAAGCAGAATAAAGTCACAGCTCCCTACTCTGGCCATCTGCAAACCAAGATAAATAATTTCTAACTGTATATGTCTATGTTCTGCTCCATTTTCTGGTTATGGTATGACTATTTTCTGTGCTGTGGTACTATGCTGATGCAGCCTTGACAGCCTGATAGTAATGGTCAGTCTCTGATGGTTATTTCTATCTTTGTGCCCGCCTTAACAACCGGAAAAGATTTCCCCAGCTGAAGTGCAACATATCCCCTAAGATGCTGCACACACCCACCACGTGGAGCTGTGTCTCATGGGGATGCACTCACAAAGACTGTCCTCCTTGTGTAACACAAAAATCCTCTCCTGTTGCTGGGAGACCTGTCCTTGATGATGGTGACAAAGTGAAGAATCTGGTCCCATCCATAATTTCATTTGAGTGATGCCTCTTTCAAAACACCACCTCCTCTGTAATGGAGTGATCATATTGGTATTACTCAGATACGAGAAACAGGGCACCCAGCCCTGAGTCACCTTCTTACTTGGACCTTGTGTACACAGAGAAGGATTGAACAAAACCTCAGTAAAGAGCTAAGGACATGGCCTACAGTGATTAATTCTCTCCCACAAGTACAAGTCACTGAGGGTGATGCCTCACCATAGGTACCAAGCCCTTCTGTCTCTCTCTAGGGCAGGAAATCCTCACCCATGTCCTGAAGAAACATGGCACCCTCTGCTGACCCTGCACCCAGAAGACAGGCAGCTTCCCATGTCCTTAAACCCAACTGAAAAAAACTTAAATAGAACAAGGGACCTCGATTTTTTTGTTTTATATAGTCTTATTTTTGTTCTTTTGTTAATACATTTCTTTCCTCTTTTCAAAGAAAGAGTGGCTTCTCACAGCCAGATTACTTCCTAGAGTAAAAAGAAATAAGCTTGCTCTTCTCCATCCAGAACTTTCCTCCATACTCCAGTCATCTTTGAGGAAACTGGCCAAAGTAACAACAGTTGTAGAAGAGGAAAGCTGGCTTTTATACTCTGCTGTTGTGCCTTTCCACTGCTGTTGTCATAGCTGAACAACTGGTCCAGATAATTGTTCTTCATACCAGAGTAGTAACTGACTGGCATGAAGACAGAAAAAAAGTACTTACTCTTTCTCTGTGAAGAAGAAATCTAAGATTTTGCTCCACTCAGCGTTCAAAATAAGTAATTTCTGTATGTCCTTGTATCATTTGCCCCAGTGGGACACTGTTGGGGCAAAGAATTACTATTGTTCAGGTCTAATCCATCTATGTCCTCCACTACAACACTTGCACAGTTATCTCTCAGCAGGTAAAGGTAGCTTTGGAAGAAGTATACAGCAAGGCCATAATGCCTTAGTATTTATCCAGGAAATAGGAAAGGAGAAGGGCTTGCCTCTCTCTTGTATTTGGTTTGGAGCAATTTAGGTCTAGGACAATCAATGTTTGTAAAATCTGAAACACTTCATGGATGCCAGGTCTCCAATCAGCTTTGGAAATCAAGATTCATATTTTAATATTAACACTTTGAGCTTTCTACCTGACATGCTGGAGATACCAGAAGAATCCTAAATCCTCTATTTTTCAGCTCAATTTACTCCAGATTTCTCCTAACAGCCTCTTAAAGAAATGTCTGAGTAACAAGTGGAACAAGAGGGACAATTACAGCCCACAGGGGATGTTTAGTTTGGATATTGGGAAAAATTTCTTCCCAGGAGGGGTTGTCAAGCCCTGGAACAGGCTGCCTATGGAAGTGGTTGAGTCACTGTCCCTGGAGGTGTTTAAAAGATGTGTGGTTGTAGCACTTAAAGACATGGTTTAGTGGTGGACTTGGCAATGTTGGGTTTGTGGTTGGACTTGATGATCTTAAAAGTCTTAAAAGTCTTTTCCAACTTAAATGATCCAGTGATTCCATGATCTAGGGGAAGACATAATCCCAAGCCTTATACCTTCTTTTTATGTTTTCAGAGCACTCCTCACAAAGGCATTTAAAATTGCCATTCTATTTCACAAGGGCCATTTTCCCCCTTAGTACATTGAAAATATATATATACACTCACAGAAGTTTTTAATACCAAACTTGGTTTGATAGTTTCTTGTTAATATTTCTATTATTATTTGAGAATTTGAAGTTTTAAACTAGCAGAAGCTTTCAGTCTGATTGTTCATGGTTTTCAATTCAAAATAACTTTTGTTTAAAATTTGATGTAAGATTGAAAAAAACCAGTGCAGAATAAATATCAAATGAAGCACTGTTAAATGTTAGGGAATAAAAAACTGCTTGAACCATGACTATGACAGATGGAAAAAAAAGACAATCTCTTTCATGAAGATCAGTCAGACTCAGGGTTTGTCTGATCTCTGCAAGACAATTCCAAATTCTCTGATTAAGAAAGTCTTGTATCCGGTTCTCACATACTTTCTTCTGGGCAATGTGTTCTGCTTCAGTCAGAGAAGTACTATTGTCATGATGGTTCATACGTCAAAACTTGGATTTGATTAGCTGGTGTTGATTCACTAACCACTCTCAGTACTGAAAGTGACATCAGAAACTCACCAAGCACCAGGAGAGAACTTGCATTTCTATGTCCAGGGTAGTGTACACCACTGAAAAAGAAGGCAGCAACATCTACAGATATTTAAAACACCACTGGGTAGCTGCATTAACTCAATCCTGAATGTAAGCACCATTTCTACAGTCAGATAAAACACAGAGAGATCAAATGAGTTCTGAGAAGCCAGAGCTGTGTACTCTTGCTCTCAGGTTATCACCGCCTGGGAGGTAGGAAGGGGCATTTCCCAACTAGCTGTGGAGTCTTTAGAAAGCGGTGCTACCTGGCCATTGAACCCAGGCAAGACCCAGAGGCTTTGTGCAACTTTGATAAATGGAGGCCATATGTCTTCAATGAATGGAAGGTGGAGACAGTGCCTTGGCCCACTCTTCAAAGCATTCCCCCTTTCTGACTAGTGTTGCTTTGGTCTTGCTTGTGTTCAACTTGAGCCAGCTGCTCTTCATCCAAGAGTTTATTTCCTGAAGGCATTCCAAAATCCTATGGCCAGGGTGAATAGACTCTCAGAACAGACCATCTAATAGCCCTGTCTGCCCTCAAAAAACCTCAGAATTACTGAAATATTAGCACCTACAAGGCTTAGCTAAGATTACAGACCATGTGGGTTACGCACAGGAAGGCAGACCTGGCCTGAAACAGTTGCCAGTAAAATTAATTAAGTAAAACCAAAAGCAATGGTGATATAGGATGGCTACAGGGTTCCCTAGGTGCAGGCAGGAGTACCAGGCATGGGTCACCTTCCCACTAATCGGGGACTTAACTGTAGCACCAGCTCCCTGACAGAAGCATGTCTTCTCCAAGAACCTCTTAAAAGGACAAAAATATGAACTCAAATTTACAGCTTCTGATGATGAAAATACTTCAGTCTTAGAACCCTTTTTGCCCCATAAGAAATTCAAGGGTTTCCAAATGGACCACTTTAAACAAATCATTTTCACCAAGCGTATATTGACATTTTATTTTGTGCAAGACTTGCTTTTATGAAAATGTTACAAGTATCTGTAAACATATTCAACCAGCAATTCCCTTAATCAGATTATTTTTCGTTCTTCCCTAAGAAGGTATCAGGTTGTTGATTTCTTGAAAGTATTTATTTTCAGAGCAGAAGCAACCAGTGTGATCAGCCTGTTTGATTTCCTACATAACAGAACTTAAAACCATCTTCATAAATTTCTCTGTCAAGCCCAATATTCCTGCTCAAGTCGGAGGATTTCTCCCAGATCTTTGGCAAATTAGAAAAGCATTCTTGTGGTCTGTATTAAGTCATTGAATCACTGCAGACAAAAAAAAAAAGTAAAAAAAAAAAAAAGTAAATAACTAGCTCCTGTATTCTAATTCCCACATATTCACTGTACCAAACATCACACATTCTACTTGAATTTTTCATTCTATATTTTCCCGTCTCTCTCACAGAATTAAATGTCAACCAGTCAGCTAAAGTCCTAATGAATTAATGTTCACAATGTGCAGAGATTAATATTAATCATTAGCATATGCAACTTCCTTGTCAATTTTATGTTTTAACTCATCAAAACTGAGAGTGAGAGAAGCATTAATATAAATCTCATGCATCAAAATCATGAAAACTTTCTAATATATGCCTGGTGCTATTACATCTTTTCATGGGAAATTCTTATTTTGGCCAATAGTGACTGAGGATAGCAGTTGTACACTGGCTAAGAGGAAAAGCCCCTTGCCACAGGCGATATGATGCAGGGTGGTGAAGAGACAATTTAAGGTCTTCCATGCATCAAGTTGGGCCTATCCACATTAGTTTCACCTTGCTGGGCATTTCCCCAGCTGACATCCAAGCTGATCCCCACAGGACCACAGACACACGGAACCTTGCTAGCACCCTTGTCTGTATTTCAAGCCACAAAGAAGCATGACGCAGATATATCCCAGCAGCTTTACAACTTACATTGTGGTCCTGGGGCAGGCATGCAGTCAGCAGAGCTGCAGAAAGTACTGTGCTTCCTGACACCACCACCTTGTTTCAGTCCTGTTTATTAATGTAAGCTCCACATTATGACAGGAAAGGAAAAAAATCCAACAAACTATTAAAAAATAGTACACTAGCTTTGGATATTTCTTATCCCTGACAATAGCATGGCTACACGTGAGAAGCAGTCAACCTTGCTAGACTCTACACATGTAGAAAAAATGATCTAATCGCCATCAATAATATGAGAGTTGACAGTTTTCACCTTTTGCCTTTTTAATGATTAAGATTCAGGTTTTCGAGCTTTTCTCTCCTTTACAAGTGACGTATTGTTCTCTATTTCAGAAGTTTCCTATTATCCCATGAGTCTAAAAATTGGCATGTAAAAAATTGGGAGATCTGGCAACCTTCCTGACTCATCACCAAAGTTTTAAGTCAGTCCCACAACAAATATATTATATGATCATTACACTTGTCAATGATTTCCACTAGTATATTTACCATGTTGCGCGAGGTTGGGAGCAGAATCAGTCTGTCTTTATGAATAAAAGCTTTCAACAGTTTATAGTAAGCCACTGGACAGGATAACACCTAACAACAGCATAACTTCTAACCCCCTGCATTTGGATGAAAAAATAAATGAAAACTGCTTTCTAAACAGATATATTTCCCCCATTACCCCAGCCAGTTGGAGAGCCAATATGATTTTGTTATGTCTAGTAATGGCTTTTGGATGGCTTTCTGGCTCTCATTTATTTCCTATATACTTGGCATAGAACATACTCAATATTTTGGATGAGAAAAGGATCAGGAAAGTCATTAACTTTATAGAGCAAAATAAATAATGTTACAGTGGGTCAGTGATATTAGCCCTCCCCTAGCTGACATTGTGTCAAGGTCACTGTTGGGGCAATGGATGAGCCTTCTTGACCAAAGCCATGGGACTCTGCAAAGCCATAATTATCATGGTTATAGTATACTGCTCAGGGAATTCATGAGCCTTATTATATAAGAAACAATTGAATAATAAAAATAATTATTCCAAGAAAGATGACAGATCAGGAACACAAACACAACATCAGTGAAACCCCTAAAGTATCATTCTGTGTGAAGGCCATAACCATCAAGAATAAAAGTGCTTTTCTCTTTTTTTTTTTTCCTTCTCCCACTCCATCACTTCCACCATTTACCAACATTTTATCTCATTTTTGGAGAAGGGTAGGAGAATTCTCAATCCCTTAGGTACATTAAATTTAGAGAACAGGCTGAATGAAAATCCTACTTCCAAAGCACCTCAGACTTTGCAGGAAATATGCACTTAGCTCCTGGCTGTCATGGACCAATGCAAATCTTGTAATATGGCAAAGTTCAGGAAGGGACAAAAATGATGGTTCTTGGGTAAAGGAAACATTTGGTTGTGAACAGCAGAAGGGCAGATCTCTATTCCAGAAATGCAACACAAGACTGCTGTGATCTCAGAGATTGTTGTAGGGCCAAACTGAGGCTGCACATCACAGAAGCAGAGTTTGGAACAGGAGGTTGGCAGCATTTACCAACATCTCAACACATTTTTCCACCAGGTCTTTCCTAGCAACAGTTTTACCTGATACTTTCCCCTCAAATAATAAAATTTCAACATATGATTTTTCAGTTCTCTCTCTCACTCCTTTCCTCCTTCTCTCCAAGTGCTATGATCACTGGAAATAATATTAAAAGATCAAGTCCTGAAAACACTTAATGCCATGATTAATTTTTACAGTTTAAGGAAATGAAAGATGACATATAGTAATTTTACTTATTCATGTAAGTGACACTAAGCATTGTTAAGCTGGCACAATATTCAAATAAGAACAGTGAGCTCATATTCTCAAGGGCACAGAGCATTCAGGTCCAGCATTTTGTCTAAAGATCAAGAGGGAGTCCCTAAATCTCACTCTGGTTTAATCTGTGATCACTTCTTTTAGGAACATATCAACAGTTTCCTTTTTGCTTTGCTGTTAATCAACAAGTGTGAACCTATGTCCTGAATTTCAAATACAAAATGTACTCCCCAACCTTCCTGAAAGAGGACTCCATTCATAGTCAGAGCTAGGGAATACTCCTCAGGTAAAATCTTTTTCAAAGAAAAAAGATTTGTCTCTATTCAAAACAGGTTGAGGTTTTATTGTTGTTTTGTTGGTGGGAATTTTTTGTTTGTTTTTTAATGGAAAGTCAATTTTCTCCTAATATACTGAAGTGCAATTTTTTTAGCAACTAATTAATATTCCGTTTCATGTCTTTTTTCTTCCAACCTGTTTCATTTAAATCATCAAAGTGTCAAGACCTCCAGTGCACTGGAAAATACGTTATTCACAGAAGTGTAGTTGTGCAAATATTGTGAAACAGGTACTTTGAGAAGTTCAGAAGAGCATGGAAGTAATTCAGCACGCCTGCCTCAAATGCAGGCATAACAGGAGGATTTTCAGTTTGAAGGATCATGTTGCATTGGGCTTGCTCACACAGATGGGCTGGCACTCTCCAGAGCCACCCCGGTGAATCAATGGAACAACTTTGGTAAATGATCACCATTGTAAATGAAATGCTTCTCCGTGTGGCTTGATGTCTTAAGTTTACTCCTCATCAATGTTAGTTCGGGTAGCAATAATTAGCTCATTTTCTGTCATATGTCAAGCCATAGCATTTGCTCTTCTGCTTCTGTTGCCATGAAAAAAATCCCAAACCCTCCAACCATTCAATGTTGCCAGCTTCAGCAAAATGCTTAAGATAAAACAAGAGCTTCAAAACCATTGCAGGGGTGGCAGAATGAACTGAGAGCCCAATTCTGTAAACATATTCCTACCTTTTACTCATACAGATCACTCCATTAACTTCAACAGGACTATCCATGTAGACAGACTGGTGCCCAGGTGAGCAGAAGATGGCAGGGATGGGCCATTAAAAAGCAACTAAAATTTGAGATTTAAAGACCTAACAAAAATACCCCACACTTGGAAGTAAAACTTCTGCAGCCCCTGAGAGCTGTAAGGGCGTCTCCAATATCTCATCTTCTGTGGAGCGTAACTCATCCACTACAAGAGCGCTCCTGACGGGAGGATATACTTCCCTGATTACTCCTCATTATCACCAGCATGTTTGTACTCTTAGCGGGGGCTGGGACATACAGTTTGCAGAAGGAGAGGTAGTACCTGCTGCTATCCCCCTCCTGCTCTCATAGCTGGAGAAAGCAGGGGCACCATGGCTCTCTGCAGATTGTGAACCCTGTCCCCTCTCTCTGCCCTGGGAGGAGCAGAAGAAATGTGGGTTAGGTAGCTCTTATCCTGCTTCTCCTCACACAGAGCAGAGGTGACAGCAAAGGTTTAGTCCTCAAAACATAGAGCAAGACCTTCTCCAAGAAGCACCTGGGTATGGACAACCCCGTGGTCCATAACACTGAAGCTTCCTCCTTACAGAGGAACAAGCAGCAGCCTATGTTGTCATTTGCAGAGGCATACCAAAGTGACAGGGTTGGAGTCTGATATATTCTGCTTATAGCTGGTCGGGGAACTTATATCTGGCTGGAGTATTTGTACCAAGAACTACCTCCCCTTAAAATACACTCATAACCTCTACCATCAGTTTCCTATTTGTTTATCCGCAGGACAAGTCACACAGGGGTCGTAATTCATCTCCCATTTAGAGACATTATGTCCAGGCGCCGAGAGTGTACAGGTCATTTATGAGCATACAGCTCATTTGCAGACCATTTATTACACCCATCCATCTCACAATTGACCTCTCCCTGGCGTTGCCAATACACGATAGCTGCTTTTCTAGTCCTACCAGGCTCCTTGTTCCCAACACATTCAAGCATCTCAGTGATATTAATGAACATATCCTCACAATGCTCCCATGAGGTACATGGATATTATCACCATTTACAGAGGACTTGCCTATGGCTATACAATCTGTGGCAGACCTGGGAAGGGGACCAAGAAATCTGGTGCTTCAGCCCACTGAGTTAACCACAGTGCTCTTCCTCTGCTCCCTTTTATGAGCTGGACACCTGTTCGCTGGTCGAGGACCACCAAACAGCTATCACATGGTAATAAACTTTTACAGTCACTACAGACCTGAGCTGGATTTGAACCAGCATCTTAGAGGTGCAAAAGCCTTAAGTATAGCCTGATATTGGTCCCTTGAGCTAGGTATTTCTCTGGTGAACAGTTTGTTGCCCACCATAAATGCAAGCTTGGGATGCCAGCAGTCTCTGCAGCAGGTATTACCGTGTGCTTAGCATTGTTTGGGTTTGGTGGAGAATTCATACAGTAAGGGTGTGTGTCTGCACCTGTATGTGTGTGTGTGCATGTTTTGTTTTTTTTACTTTTTTTAAAGAAAATATTAGAAATCAACCTTAAGGATGTGAGCTTAGTTTAAATGTCAGCTGAAAAACAGCTGCTGAAAACAGATATAATCCATGAGCCAAAAAAGTGGGGCTGGGAGGAAGTTGAAATGAGAGATGTTTAGTTTGCTAATGCTCCTGTGTGAGGATAAAAGGGTGAGATGTGGGGAATCTTCTCTGGCACGAGGTCCCGCAAAGCGTTCTGGAAGATTCGGGTTAGCAGAATATGATCTCCCCATATGGCAGGTTTGAAAAAGTGGTGAAAGAAGTCCAAGCATATGCAGCAGTGATGTAACAGGGCCAGAAGGGTCAGGCACCTGTGACTTTCTAGCCACATTAAGTTCTTCAGAAGCTGCTTTTTGACTTAGCAGAGCAGAGTTTTCCATCGCATATGTGTAAAACATTTCATCCATTATAGCTTTCTTGGCTCTTCTGGATTGATTTTGTTCATGTGTGGGGAAATTTAAGGAAACTTAACAACAACAGAAAAAGCTTCTGAAACACATTTCTTCTCCTGTTTCAAAATTTATCACTCATCTCCTTGAAGTGCAAGACTCTTGTATTTGAAAGGTCAGGTTTTCAGTGTTGTGTTTTATTATGTCTTTGCACGCTGCTTAGCACAATTAACACACAGGGCTGCAGGAGCTTTCACCTATTGCTGAGTATCTTAGGTAGTGCTACAATACAAAACCACTAATAAATCACTGCCTTCCATTCACTCTCAAACTTTACAGAGACAATGTGTGAACTCCAGCCGCAGGCAAAAAAACAAATGCCTGTCCTTCCTAATATCAAAAATGACTTAGTGCAGAGTTTTCCCCAGATAGCTATAATCCTCAAATAATCCTTGCTTGCTACAACAAAAATGACAGAAAAAATATTCACTGTTGCAATGCAACTGACTCCTTACCTCACACTATACTTGAGGAATGAGGAAAGGAGAGAATACAGGGGCTCCAAGCAGCTATGAGGGGCTCAGAACTCACCACAGACCTCAGTTTTTATGCAGGTTCAAGCCATCACCGAAGAGAGAATGAAAATGCAGCTTCTGAAAGAGCCCTGGCAGATGTGGGATTACACTTTGTGACCACCAAAGAATGATTCTGCAGCCTCCACAGTGGGTTTCTGCAAGAATTCCTCCTTTTCCACCAGCTCGGATCACTACTCAGGGTGACACCTTAAAAATTTAGGACATCAGCCCTTACAGTGGCAAATACTACTCCCACAGTAGATGCAGGAAGAGAGAACCTGACACTGCTGATCCTGAATCCAACCTTTTGAAATTTATCCCTCTGTAAAAGTAAAGGTAACACTGATCTCCATTTTTCTGCCACTAGGTTTTAAACCATCTTGTGCTTAAACACAGAGCTTGTACCCGATATTCCTGGCATCCAGAATGAGCTAGAGTCACCATGGTCTCTCGGCACATTGCCTCTTTCCTTCACCCTGGTCACTGTTCTGTATGTCTGTATGTAGCTAGGCTATTTGCATTCAAGACAGCAACTTTAAAAAATTAAAATATTTCATTATGCAGCACTTCAGGAAGCCAGTTAGCAAGTTTTCCACAGTCAAATCTGTAAGACCAGGGCTAGCACCTAGCCCAACCTAAAGACCTCCCTCAATCTAGAAGAGGTGCAGGAAACACAAGCCAGACTTTATACATGCTATCGCCGTCCCTTTTGAACCACCCTGAATTCATGAGCTGGTGTTAAATGAGGTAAATTCCACTCTCGTTGACTCCCCCTGCAGCTCTAGCAGTCTTTTAGCCTGAACTGTATCACAACATGGGGTGCCTTATTGCACTGTAATAGGGTCTTCAAGACAGTCTAGACAACAACACAGGCATCAGGAGGGTTGCATTAATCTGCACATTTTCCCTTACCATGGCTATGACCCTTGTTGCACCAATGCCACCCATAGATCAAGGTCTCAATATGAAATGCCCTCTGACACCAACCCTCATTGCAGCTGAGGGAGGCTGTAGACCAGGCTGCTCACCTTGCCTTCACACAGGCATAAGACAGGAGAGAAGAGATGAGAGGTTTAAAGGTTTGCTTGCCTTAACAGCTTCAGAGACAATAAGCAGCAGAAGGGAGCTGTGCCACAAACCACCTTCTCCATCAACAGTAGCATCCCACTGGCTGTGCACCGGTGCAGACTCTTCCCTGCAGCAGATGCAAATAGAAACCCCCTGACCAGTAGATTCCAACTGCCCACATGGCCAGCAGTGCTGCAGGGAGTCACCACACTGCTGAGAGTGCCCCTCGATGCCCCTACCCAGCACTGAACCCCCACCAGCCACCTCGACCTGGGGCTGCAGCACAGGCCAGAATTAAGGCCATTCTCTGGCATTTGATGTTGTTTGTGACAACACTCACAAAGCATCACAAGTGGATACTATCAAGGATTACTATTTGTGTATTAGTGAGTCACAATACGCCAGATTCATAAGAGCCAGATGTCACAGCTGACCCAGACAAGGCACTCAGACAGATCCCACGCGTTTCATGTGTCAGCCTTATATCCATTCATAAAACAGCTCCCTCCCAAAATATAAGTCTTGGGAAAATTTAAGATCATTGTGCAATTCTAAGTCAAGTTTCAATCAGTTTCTAAGGTTTATTTTTACTTTTTATTTTTTTTTTTTTTGGGTCAAGAGTGGTTAAAAGAAAGGAGGGGGAGAAAATTATGCCCATCATAGAGGAGGATATAAAAAATTAAAAAAA
>VWZY01006109.1:299113-331467 GCA_013399075.1 Chloroceryle aenea | reverse complement strand
TTTTTTTTTTTCCCCTGCTTTTCAAAATGTTACAGCTATAGAAACAATCTCCTGGACAAAGTCAGACAGATGTTTTTTTCTCCCCGCCCCCCTCCCCCCCCTTTTTTTTTTGGATGGAGTGACTTTCTCAAGAGCACAGCTGAAAAACCTTTGGAAAAAAACCACACACACAATCTCAGGCGTTGGAGGTGTCTGGGGCTGAGGATTACAGAAGTTCAAATTGGCTGCCCCTGTCAAAATTACAGCTGCACAAAAGATGGTACAGCGTATCAGCCCAGGGCTCAAAAGGACTTTTTCCGGTTCTCAAGAACGATGCAGGTCTTGAGAAAGCGCAGCTGTGCTGCGATCAGCCAGGCTCTGCTGGCCCAGACGGGGCCTGTCCCCCGCTGCCTCCCGCCCGCAGACACATTAGTAAGGATGCCAACCTGCTAAAGGGTGTGATTAAAGAATACCTCCCCCTGTGCATTTGTCATTTAGGGATGATTTACTGCCAGGGCGTACCCTTTGCGACTTCTTATAATATGTTTTCTTTGTTTTCACGTTTCCCTCTGGAGATTTGAAATTTAATATCTATTCCAGCAAACAGAGTTCTTGCTCCCTTGCCCTCTCAGTCTCACTCTCCCTCTCTTTGCAGCATATTATCTTTGTCCATTGCCCAGATGAAGTGAGCTGATTAAAATTTATGTGCACTGTCACTGAGGTGCTGTTTTAACTGTACAAATGTGTTTCAAGGCTGTTGCACTATTCAAACCCGCCCCACCCGGATGACCTGCTAATCTCAAACTGCAGCCCCTGTCAGGTGATGACTGCTGAGGGATCCCTTTACAAGCTGCACCACACCATGGTTTCATGGTTGTGCATGTATGTGCGTGTTGGTGTAAGGTTCCAGCGTGTTGCACTTGGACACTGCAGCATCCGCCAGTTGAGTGCAGGTGGAGCAGTTCTGTGGTCTACACACAGCATGGATATTCTCAGTATGACTTGCCAGATATTTTTTCCTCCGTGTTTTAAATGCCACGTTTCCCTTTTTCCTACCTTAAAAATGCAGACAAGTTGACAGGTTATGGAGAGCCAGCTACATAGCTGGGCTTGCAGCTCCTGAACAGATATACAAGCATAACGTGGTCTGACTCTTGCACATGCTGCTCTCTAATACTTGAAAGTAACACAACATCCTTATAGCAAAGGCTTAATGCTTCGGCTACAAATCATGCTGAGGTTCTCAGAAACTATTAAGCAAGGGTAAATTATAATTTTTCCATAGGAAAGACAGCTAAACTATTCATTTGAAAATTCCCATTTTGATCACTGGACAAATGGCAGACATCCTGAGAACACAAAGATCCTGCTGATTGCTCACTAGCTGCTCAAAACTTTTAGTCTAATTCTCTTCTATAACTATCATTTCTATACAGTAAGTTTTTGTCACGGTTTAGGGAAAGAAATCTCTGTGGTTTACAGAAACAGGAGCACCTGCACATTTTGGGTTCTTCCTTTGATGACCATTTAGATCCAAAAAATCTCGCTTCCTACAAACATTTTTTTTTTGAAACTACTGCTATTCCTTATATTATATTCTGACAACTCCAGAATTGATTAACTACTATTGCCTTCCTTCCTTCTCACTCAATAGTACCAATTATGCTGCTAAAAAAAAAAAATCACCCTCCTCCCCCACCCATCTAATCACATTCTTCTCTTCAAATCCTTCTGTAGGCTTTTCTATACTTGGAGGAATTTTCTCACGCTTCCATGGTAATCTCCACTTCTGCCTATATATCCCTCTTCTGCCTTATTTGTGTTCCCTTCCTGCTTGCCTAAAATTACTCCCCAAGACCCTTCTGGTGCCTTTCACGCATTGTTCCTGCATGAGCTCCTCTCAACAGCATGGAGCTGTTTCCCACCTAGCTGTGCACCAAATGGTCATCATCTTCTCCCTCCTATTTCTGGGAAGTGTATCAGTCTGGAAACAGCCTGTGTAAGCCGTGCATATCTATGCAGGTATATTTTATATATAAAATACAGGACTGCTCTCAGGCTAGGTCATCTTCCAGATAACAAACGAATTATCTGAACAGCATTTCCTCTGAAATTCTATGTGCTCTCTTAGATTACTTGTAAATTGTTGAAGAAAATCAGCTATGTACCAATTTGTTTCATTTTGCAGCAAAATTTCTCTCATTCAATTTGTGGGAAGTGGCAAAGCATAAATGTACCATGAGATACACTGTGCCACCTTTGGCAAGTTACTTTATTTTTTACTCTCATTTGTCTCCCTTTGTAAAGTAGATGAGAGCAGCTGTTCTCCAAGCCAGCAGTGATGAGGCATCTTATCAATGACCTTTATCTATTTGGTCCATTTATAAATTCTTCAGAGGCTGATCTAGGCCTTGGCATATCAAAGTACATTGCCAGGTACAATGAAATGTGCAATCTCAGTCAGTACTAGTGTAATGTATCTATAATAAAAGCGTCGAGAAAATTTATTCATATTTTTCCAGTGCTCTGAGCATGGAAAACACTGCCTAAGTGCCAACAAGGTGCTTTGTTTGCTTTTGGTCAGGACCACTCCCTGGCAGGAGTAGTAGTAAAATGTGTTGAATAAACCATTCATCAGGAATTGTTCAGTCAGATCCCAGCATTATTACTGGAGTCAACTGCATGCAATTAAAAACATAAAACATTTACAGTCTTAATTTCAAATTATATATTCTGAATTACTCTCAAAACATTCTCAAATTCATACCATTGTTTTTTACAGTAGCTATATTGTGTAAAGTATACATAGATTCCATAATAGAGTGACAGTATTTTTGATCAGTGATCTTGAGAGCATATTGCATGTGGCATATGTTTTTTCTTTTTTTCCTCCAAAATTATTATCCTTGATAACAAAACTCTTGGAAACACTTGGAGATGAGGGGGATTTTCTACTGAAGCTAACTCATTTCAAAGCCAACTTGAAATATAGGCTGACAATCTTCCATATCACTTTTCCCTTATTGTTTTTTGAGGAGGTAGAGAATTAAATCTGATGCTTATTGAATTTGTAGATTATCAACATCCATTATACCCAGGGACAATATTCCTAAATTCCTCCACTGTTTTCCTTTTAAGCTTTGTTATAAATTCGGTTCTCATGTAAGGAGGGAGGGGACAAATCTGATATCACTGCCTAAAGTCAACACAGTAGAAGCATGTACTGTGGTAGCTTCTACTCAAAGCTTCGCCAGAACTTTTTATCCAGTTTGTTATATCCTCTCCCATAGCAAGTCTTCTATCTTTCCTGACTAGATCAGCAATTGTCTTTCAGTCCAAATTACATAGGGGAGCTCCATAGTTCGCCAAACATCCTCTGCAAATTAGAAGGAGCTCTAAAAAAGGTAATCATTCTTGTGATCAAACTGTATAAAGGCCAAGCTCTTTCCTCTTCTTTGAGACCTGCTAGGAGAGTCACAAAGCAGAACCACATCAATGGCATTATTCTAGCACAACTGGTCCTCCTTTTTTAGACCTATACTGCGCATGTGTGTGAAGAACTACTTTTGTGAAGAAGCAGGGCCAGAGGCACAAGTGCCTGATTCCCCACAGATCTCTTACACCAGCACAAACCACACTACCAGCATGCTACTATATTTAGCATGTAGCAAAGTGCTACCAGGTCAGAATGATCACATTTTGTCTTGCTGTAAAGTCTTAGATGGTGACCTGTGGATGAAGCACCACTCTTTCCTTTATGTCAGTTGCTCTACAGGCAGCAATAGTCTCCCTTACACTGTAACTGGGAACCCTACATTGGCATTACAGGAGGATTCTACGATACTGAACCCTATGCCCTCTTACACAGCCTTAAATGTTGCACGCTTCCTTCTATCTTGTTTCCAATGTTGTATAATTTTCCAAGCTAATCATTTGCACTGAAGAAGACAGTTATAGGAGGACACAAGTCACATATGATCACGTAGTTAGAGCCTATGTTCATGTGTATATTCATGGTGTACACAGGGCCAAGTCAGGGCAGGAGAGGCAGCGTTAATATTTTAATTTTTTTAGTTACCCAAATCCAAATGACAACAAACCTAAGAGAGTTGTACTCATTCTCAGGATTCATTTAGGAAAGAGACAGTGTAGCATATGCTCACTATCAAATACTGAGGAGACTGGCAGTATACGGGCTTTTCCCAGCATTATCATGATAGAGATTATGGACACCAGAACGAATTATCTCAAGTCAGCTGCTCCTTAGTAACCACCCCCATGAATGCTATCAGCACATTCTAAATGTGTTATAGTTTATTCTTCTTTCACTTAGGAGTAAGTAACCTTGAATTACCTCACCACCACTTACACAAGGACAGTTACACACTGGAAGCATGGTAGGCTGTCATCCTATGGAAGCCTTCTCTAACAGAGAAAGAAACACAGGCAACAGATTTTATATCAATTAGGGTAAGGAAAAGTTCATCTTTGATTAGAAAAAAAATAAGATTCGGTAATAATACTTGTGTGTGTGTGCCCTCAGCTAGCCCCTCTTCTTAGCCACTCCATATGGGAGCATTATCTTCTTGGCCCTACTCCAGCTGGGATAAAATAAACCCAGTACCTTATTTTGTTGGTTACCTGTGACATTATCTACATGGTTTCTTACACCTTCTTGTATAGGGCATGGCTCCTGTCAGAGATGACATGGGGCTAATGTGTTTTGATGTTGTATAATAATTATAGTTTTCATGAAAGTATTAAAATCCAGAATGATCTAAGATACCAGAATAGGAAGATACGTTCATGGTAACAGAAGATTCAAATACTCTTTGCTTGTAGGACCTTGACAGAACTAGCAGGTACCATAAGCCTCACTTTAACTGGAATACCTAACCTACTGCAAAGCCTAACTTAGAAAGGGAGATCACAGCAATAAAAGAACCTTTCATCTTGAATGTGCCTCTGTGTTTTATCTTCCAGCACCATCATAAAGAACCTCTGTTAAAGCATTAAAGATAAGTCAGAAGATAGAATCTCCAGGAATTCACTTATTGGAAGATTAGCAAACAGGAAAATTTAATTTTCATTGGCTTTATTCCTGTAGACTGTGCTAATACAGCTCATACCCTGCTGCTTGCCACAGCTAAGACTGCATCAATATGTCTATTATAAATGTCATCTTTCCAGTATTTCAGCTCAGCTGTTGGTATTTTCCTTTGGACTAGCCATGGAAATTCAAGCCTATAACCTGAAAGCATATATAAATGCTCCATTTACTGACAGAAAACCTTTACTACAAGCTACCTAAACAGAAAGATTTATGAACAATGGTGAAAAATAATTCCCTACAATATCAGCTCTAACCACCTGTTATTGCAGGCAGTTTCAAAGTATAATCCTAAACATGGTAATAGATCAGGCTACAATATAGTCTGATTAGAAGTGACTCAATATATTTTTGAGCTTTCCAAGACTGCTGCTCAGCAGTAGCATTTTAAAATACCTATAACTGCTTTAGGACAATAGCCCAGGACAGTTCCAAAGGAGAGTGGTTGAAAACCAACCCTTGACTTTAGAGCTTTCAGATTAATTTTTGCTGTGGTTGCACACGTAGCCACAGCAAATTCACAGTGGTCACAGTTGCCAGGCACGCAACAGAGTCATAAAAAGTGAGTTTTTAGATAGTGGTTGCACACAAAGCCCCTGGTATCTGTGTTTGGGAATTGCTGGTTTAGCAAATACAACTCTGCTGGGAGTCTCAGTTCCTCTCCTGGTTCAAAGACAGATTCACTTGGGCAAGTCATCTTTGCTTTCTACACTTGCCTAACTTGCCAGTTCCTCCTGCAATATAGGCCCTCCCTCTGTGCTGGGCTGTGGGGTGAGCTTTTTCCCTCAATGACTGGAATTGACAGCAAGCCTAAACACAGCACAAGCACCTGTAGGAAAAGAAATTCCATCTTTGGAGTTAAATATTTACTGAACTCTGTGCCAGTTTTTCCTCTCTTCTTTTGACAGTTCATGGTAAAGTCATCACTTGTACTAAAAGCACAGTTCTTAGTTGAGTCCAAACCCAATTCAGGTCAGGAACAGGTAGTACAAGTTTTCTAACAGGACCTCACAGTCATGTTTCAGCACTGACCTACAATACTTCTCACTGTAGGACGAAAAAAAAAAGAAATAAACCACAGCAGTGTGTCAATGGGCATCATTTTGGCACCCACCTCCAGAATGTTGAGAGACCAGGACTGATGCCTAAGAGGCTTCTCTAATACATTAAATGCATGTTCTCAAATGACCTTTTGCTACTAGAGAAAACTCTACAATTAAAAGAAAGTGAACCCTGCCTGCTCAGTCCTGTCCTTGGCACTAGTAGCTCTCACCATAATGGCATTTAATGCCATTTTATACCAAATATGGTGACAAGAGTTTACCCTTAAAGTCACTTTTCCAATACTGAACCATCAATTCATTTCAGCAGTCGCCTTTTCTCATAGAACAAATTATCACCAAAAATGCAAAGTATTTGCTTCTTCCAGTAACAGATGGTTCTTAGACAACAGAGAACTGAGTCTTATCAATAACACTCTGAGCTATACAGGGAAAAGAAAGCTTCCTGAGCTTCAGTGTAAAGTACCATTTACTGCCGCAAGGGAATGCTTGATGAGGCCAGAGCTCCTGCAGCACGCTGGCTTGAAACAGGAGATAGAAGATCCCAGGGGTCCAATTCATGCAGATTTTTCCAAGCTATGGAATATATTTCCATGGGGAGAGAGAGGGGAGGAAGGAATGTAACTGTGAGTTAGAAGGGAGTGTTGTAATCTAAAGGGTAGATACAGAAAGGCTGATGGCAGAAAGGTGAGGGATTCAGGTGTTTTACCCCAGGAGTGGTATGGCTGAAAGAACCCTGTGCAGCAGGGAATCAAAACCCAGGGTACAGCTTGAGCATGTGATAACAGAAAGCACTGGAGAAGTAGCAAAGACTCCAATAAATTTTAAAAACTACTTTTTCCAGCTGTCCCCTTACGATGGTGCTTGCAATTTCATTCTAAAAAAGGGGAAAATGGGAGGAAGAGGAGGGGGAGCGAGCACTCTCATTAAAATCCTTGCTCAAGCTGCCAATTGCACACCCACGCTCTAACTGCCTATTTGCCGTGGCTGGATGGTTTAAGTATGCAGAGAAAGAGAACCAGCACAGAAAACCCAGGGTCTTTACTTGCATTTCATCTGCAGGGACTACCAAAGCTCTAACCCAACACATGGCTACCTTTGCACTGACCCTTGCAGAGGGTGGTAGTCCCAGAGACCTCAGTGTGAAGGGACTGTGATATTAACATTGGTACCAAAAGTATGGTTAGTATTATTGGGATTTTACTTTCCTTTGTACTTAACACCCCAAAGACATTTCCTTTCCCTTTGAAGCAGGAGCCCTTCCCTCCTGTCCTGCTTCCATACATGCATCCTTGCTTTAGCTTTGTTCCCAGAAAAAGAAAAAGAAATGGCAGTGAATGTTGTTGAATTAGACAGAAAATGTTTGGTTTTTCTCATTGAAAGACCTAGTGTTTTCCAGTTAGCCCAAATATGGTCTATCAAATATCCTTTTTTTAGTTGAACTTTTTAGAAGAACCTAAAAATTTTTCCTCCAAGGAGTTACTCTGAATCTGCTGTCTTTCAAAATTGCAGGCACAAGCAATATAAACATTGAGGTAGAAAACATCTTAGTACCCCTACATCTGAGCAAAACCTGAAGTTTCTGTTGATCTCTTCTCTCTTACCTTCCTTCACCCTCTTTTTCTCCAACCAGAAGAGAAACAGGCTTAGTAAAAGGTTTGCAACTTTTCTTACAGTTTGATGCTTGTATTCCTTTTATGCAGTGTTTTCAAAGCACACCTGTTTCTAGTGACCTCCTCCATTAAAAATAATGCTTCTTTCTGAGATGAAATCAAACCAGAGGGCAGACTGTCTGTAGAAAATCTCCTCTCTTGTCTTGTAAGAAAAACTTATTGTCATGTTCTGGGTCTGCTGTAGTTTAGTCCCCCAGTTCTGAGTGCAGAAAGTTGTGCTGAGCACAGCTGCAGCTCACAAAACCAACTGCAGCTCTCAGTTGCCTGAACTTCCTAGTTCATAGATGGACTGAAATGTCAGGGTGAACACCATAGCCCACATGGTGAGAGAAAAGCCAGTAAAATGAGCTATGACAGCTATTTGTTATATATGCCTTAAGAAAGGGGAGCATAAAGACCTACCTTGGCAGCTACTAAGCCTGCAAGGTACAGTGGCAGGCAAAAAGGTCTCAAGTGACACAGGAGTCTTTAGGAGAAAATAGAAAGGCAGGGCTGTAGATGTGAAGAAGCAGCCCCTTGTGACCAGCTAAAACTTGGGACGGTGAACTGCGCTAAGGGGTATGAGGGAGATGAAAAGCAAAGTCAGGACCCTAAATTTTAGGAAAACAATTCTCCAGCACTTCAAGGAGTTACTCAGTAAGACTCCCTGGGAGTCTTTAGGGACAAGGGAGCGGAGCAGAGCTGGTAGATCTTTAAGGATGCTTTTCATAGAGTGCAAAAACTCTTGATTCCCAGCTGTAGGAAATCGAGTAGGGAAGGAAAGAGACCAGCATGGCTGAGCTGGGACCTGCTGATCAAACTAAA
The DNA here is from genome assembly GCA_013399075.1 of Chloroceryle aenea. Classification (NCBI taxonomy): domain Eukaryota; kingdom Metazoa; phylum Chordata; class Aves; order Coraciiformes; family Cerylidae; genus Chloroceryle; species Chloroceryle aenea. The sequence continues at coordinate 322,840 of VWZY01006109.1, read as the reverse complement.
AGACAAGATGAGAACGCACATGCAGTGGAAGCAGGGAAAGATATCCTGGGGAGAATACAGGGACATTGCCTGCATTTGTAGGAATGAGGTGAGAAAGGCCAAGGTGCAGCTGGAGCTGAAAGAAAAACAAGAAGGGCTTCTATAGGTACATAAACCAGAAGAGGAAGGTCAAAGAAGGCATACCCTCCCTGAGGAACAGCAATGGTGAGTTAGTAACAACAGACAAGGAGAAGGCCGAGGTCCCAAACAACTTTTTTGTCTCAGATTTCAGTGGCAACTTCTCTCCTCACAGCTCTCAAGTAGATGGCCCGTGAGACAGGGACCAGAGAGACAAAGTCCCTCCCACAGTCAATGAGGACAAGGTTCATGAATACCTGGGGAACCTTAACATGCACAACTCTATGGGACCAGATGAGATGCATCCCAGAGTACTGAAGGAACTGGCTGAAGCATTTGCCAAGCCACTGTCTGTAGTACTTGAAAAGTCATGGCAGTCAGGTGAGGTCCCCAGTGACTGGAAGAAAGGAAACATCACACCCATTTTTAAAAGGGTAGAAAGGAAGACCCTAGGAAGTGCCAACCTGTCAGCCTCACCTCTGTGCCTGGGAAGACCATGGAACAGATTCTCTGAGAAGATATACTAAGGCACATAGAGGACAGGGAGGTGATTCAAGAGAGTCAGCACAGTTTTACCAGGAGCAAGTCCTGCCTGACCAATCTGGTGGTTTTCTACAATGAAAGTAACTGCATCAGTGGACAGGGGAAGATCTGTGGATGTCATCTATCTTGACTTTGCCAAGGCCTTTCACACTATTCCCCACAACATCCTCTCTAAGTTGGAAAAATATGGGTTTGATGGGTGGACTGTTCAGTGGATAAGAAATTGGCTGGATGGTCACAACCAGAGAGTAGTGGTCAATGGCTTGATGTCTAGATGGGAAAGCGTGACAAGCGGTATCCCTCAAGGATCCATAATGGGACTGGTGTTGTTTAATATCATAATTAATGATTTAGACAGTGGCACTGAGTGCACCTTTAGCAGGTTTGTTGATGATACCAAGCTGGGTGGTGCAGCTGATACAGCAGAGGGATGGGATGCCATCCAGAGGGACCTGGACAAGNTCCCTGGAGACATTCAAGGCCAGGCTTGATGAGGCTCTGAGCAGCCTGGCATAGTTGGAGATATCCCTGCTTATTGCAGGGGGGTTGGACTAGATGACCTTTAGAGGTCCCTTCCCATCCAATACATTCTATGATTCTCTGAACACTTGCTGCTACTAGGAAATCACTAAACTGGCTGTAAGAAACAACAGCCTCGTGAGATGGGGTTTAGAGGGGAGGTGTATAAACTTCTTTAAATTTCTAATGTGTCTGATATCACTACTTTGAGCTCTAATTAAAACAAACAAACAAACAAACAACAACAGCAAAAAAACCACAACAAAACAAACAAACAAAAAAACCCACCCACACCTTATTGGTTTTTATTTTAATCAGATTTGTTTTGTTTTATTTTAAAGACCTTCGGTCACTTTGGGGACCCCACTGCTGGGAAGAGGTCTATCTGTGGCCAGGAAAAGGTACCTGCGTATTAATCAATGGGAAACACTAAAGATTGGAAGCTGTTGCTTAATTCCTTTAACTTCAACTTAGCTCGCAAGCCTGACTCCTGCCTTAAACTACTCCCTTATTTTTTAAAATACTCTTTCTGCTAGTATTGTCTTTTGTTCAACAGAAACTAATAAGAAACTAACTGGCATAGGGGAGACCCAAGTTAATTTGCTTTTCACCTTGATAAAGGAGAGGAGACTAGATCCACTCGTAAGAGGCTGTATCCTGCTCTGTACCCAACACCAAAATATCTTCAGGTATCTCCAAACTCAAAGGGAAGGAGGTACCTTCTTACAGACTAGAATTAAAGCCCCTAAGCCTGAGACATGCTTATCCATGTTATTCCCAGGAAGTGAGCTTCCAGGTGCATTTGTAGCTAGGAATAAATGCACACAAACTGAATTTACCAACTCCCCTCATACAGGCATATGACTAACAGCCCACTTCTAGTCACTGCACACATAAATTTGTTCCCTTTTTATTTACTGCTTTATCATTGAAGCTTGTTGTGAATCACACTTTGAAAGTCTTTCCTACGTGCATCACATCAGCTTTGACGCCTAGCTCCAGGTTGAGGCAATAGTACCAAGATGCCTGAAAGTTAGAGCTCCCTTGGTAGCTTTAGCTCATAGCACTCAGAAGTACCGTTAAAACCATGGCAGCTATGAGGATTTAAGTATCCCTGATGATAAGCACTAAAAAGGGGTTTCGAAAAATTTCTTAGTGATTGTCAAGATAAATCTGTTATTGTCTGGAAGATGCTCCTATAGTTCAGAGGAGAAGCAGGGGAAATGTACATATTAAATACATTAAATCTTCTAAAACTAAGCAATATATCTCTCTGGATCTGAAAACAAGCAGCTTGGCTCAAGTGTGGGAAGCTGGAGATGCTTAAAATATTTTAAAGCACTTTCTCCTATACATGTTTTTCCTATGTAGATGATTTAACTATTTTTCCTGTTATGATTGTGCTCAGGTTGCACCTGGTAACATATACACATTAATTTAACTCACTAGTAGCACATAATGCATCTAGAGCTTTGCTTTTCTATCTGCCATATACCATCATTACAGCGATTTATCTTCGATCTTAACCCAGTCAAAAAGACATGAAAATCTGTAAATACAGGTTTTAGTGTCCGTAACCCTGTTAGTATTGATAGCAATGTATAACCTTATGTTACCATAACCCCTTCCAAAACAACAGCTAGATCTGATACATCAAAAGCAGTCTCAAAAAATCCCCCACCTTTTCAACCACTGAATATCTTCAGCACAATGATTAAAATCACTTAAAGCACTTACAGTGGTGCTTCAGGAATTGATGCACTTCTCTATCCTTAGGGATATCACATACTTTTTGCTTCGAAACAACCCTTTCCAGGTTCATGCCCTTGATGCCATAGTTCAGAGTGCTAAACTGGTATTCTGCTGCTAATTGGCCACCTGAAAAGAAAAAAGATGATTTAATTGTAATCCTGTGTAGGTACTGTTGTTAGGCTGCTGTCTCCCATGCAATACATAGTTTGCTTTGGTTAAGCCACTGAAGATGGTTTCTGAAGTTTAACTGCATTTGTTCACCTTCACAGAACTGATGCTGCCCTGTACCATAACAGGTCTCCTAAGACGCTGAATGTATGAGTTATCAGGAGAACAGTGAGAGGGAGGTGTATATATGCAGGAAGCTCATATTAAGGCAGAGGAAAAAACATTCCTAAAATTCAGGAGGGAAAAAAGAGGACAGATGGATTTTTTTTTTTTTTTTTTACTAGTAAATCCTGCTTTTTTAGTAAATACTGTTGCTTCACATCTCCGTGGCTCCATAAGGGAAAACATTTTCTAGTAAAAATAGTAGCTGGACTGAAAAGGTACCAATGTATCTGGGGGTATAAAATGAGGTGCGAACTATTGAAAAAGGCAACTCAAACTGAGTTTGCCAGAGAACAGCCAGCGTATCATCCCAGGAGTCTGGGGGGTTAATATGGTGGAAAAGACAGGGTACATGCCTTGAGCAGCACAATACTTAAATGATGAGGTGCAAATCTAGTAGCTGCACCTCCAATAACCTACTGAGCACAAAACTACTGGTATAGTACTTACATCAACAGCTTGGAGCTCTGCTTGTTTTTTTGGTAAACAACCCTCTTAAAACTTTTTACCCTCTTTCTGTTCCCAAGCATGTCAAAGCACTGTCTTCTGGTCAGCAGGCTTCTGCCTGTGGCCTACAAATAAGCAAGCACACACACAAAACCATGTAGGTATTGGATCTATGCATGCTATGAAACTATACATTTCCTCTGTTCTTGTGACAGCTTTGTTGTCTACTTTTCATATGTTAGACCATCTCCTGTGCCACAGGGATCGAGTCAAGCACAGCTGCTTCTTGAAGCACATGTAAGTTTTAATGAACAGGGTTTCAGGCCCAGAGTTCAGGGTAGGGATATATCTTAATAATAACTTCATTTTAGTAAGATATGAGGACAGAGAGCACTACTGCTTCAGGTGGTTGATTTTTTTATAGCATCTGTAGAAATGCAAGGAGATTATCCCAGGTCTCAGGAGCTCCCAGGGCTTTGACAGTGTAAAAAACTTCTTTCTCAGGTCAAAATCTACCCAATGAAATTAATACACTTCCTTGGAAAGCCAAAATTTCTGCTAGCATCTGTAGAGAGCAAGCCACGCAGTTGCCTCAGTTCAAGCAGTAGCTGCAATGGACAGGCATGCAGGGGGCTGGCAAGTGAATGTTATACATACTGCTGCCTGTGGTTATAAGAGAATTAGAAGCATTTGCTGTGATGACATTTTCATTAACAAGTTTCCACTTTGCTCACAAGGGAATATAAACCAGTTGTCTCCACTGTAAGGATCATGTCGTGCAATCAGAAAAATACTGGAAAGGAACAGACATAACAGGGATGAATTTAATTTTAAAAAAAGTTACCTATAGACTGTGGGAGACATGGGGGAGGCTATTCAGACTCTTTCCTCCTCTTGAAAGAAAATAAAATCTTCCCGTGACTATGGGTTCAAGGCTCTGAAGGAGGACATACATTTATTCCCCATTTCTTTAGTGCAATTGATAAAACAGGCTCAGAGAAGGAGGACTGTAACCAGAGATAGGCAGTAGTGGTGTCACCAAGGCAGCCCAGGGAAACATCAGCAATGACCTGGTGGCAGATCCATCAACATGCGGCTGTGCCACAGTGAGAGACAGGAGGGTCACAAGGCATCGCAAAGCCTGAGCTCTAAGCATGGACCTGCAGCAAAAGGACTGGCCTGTGGCTCCAGGGAGAAAGATGTCAAGAGCTTGACGTGGCTTGAAATGAAGGCATGTTAGCATTATTGAGATAGTTGCTTTAAAAGAAGGTTTTCAACGTCAAAAAGAAGCAGTCAGTTGTTAATCACAGATTCATTTTCATTTGCTTTCTCTAAGGACTTTTCATACACAAAAGAGATTGATTTCTCATTCTGTATCAGAAATCAGTAATGTTCATTTTCACCATCTAGAAGCTTATACTGGAAACAGATGCTGAAGCCCTCCCTCCTTGTTCCAAGGCTAGGGAGAACAGGGATGATGACGTGATTTATTAGAGCATTCTGACTAATGCAAAGCTGCAAGGTGAATGCACGAAATCTGCTTACACTGGAGGTTGCATTTGAAAAAAAAAAAAAAGGAGATGGGGATGAGAAGTCTGGGGGAGAGTTTTTCCCTTGGGGGTGGTCTGACTAAGCAGTGACTAAGAGCTCTAAAAGAGAAATTATAGTAAGCACAAGAGCATCCTAGGGTATCTGCAAACAACTGGCATAAGCGTAACTTTTAGTTAGGCAGATGACTAACATGCACATCACTAAGCACTTTGTGCGGCATGGCTTTTCAGGTCACCTCGTGGTTTGTAGGCTCACGCTCTGGAAATCTCCACGAAAACTGCAAAGGTAATGAAGGATGCATAGGCGGAGGAAGCAATAAAAGTTCAGGAGTAGAATGATAGGGAGTGATGGTGATATAACTCTAATTGGGTTGTATGAGACATTGCTGTCCTAGTGAACCAAGAAGTTCACATGCTCTGAAAGGATAGCAAACTTAGTGAATTTCAGAACTCACACAAAATACAGAAGAGCTGGGGGAAATATACATGGTGTGCTCATGTTTCAGGCTGTTGTGTGTGACTTACAAATCTGAAGGGATGACTCGAACTAAGCAAATCGTTCTCCTGGTTTATAGAGTTCATCATCAAACTATATATGGTTTTAATTATGGATTTACCACAACATTTCTTCCTTCATCTCAAAAAACCTGAGATTTACTGATAGGTGTTTAATACACATGGTTCTTTGTTTACAATGTCTGTAAACTTAATATAACAGGGGAATTAATTCAATTGTTTGATTTGATTCAGATGAATTATTTCATTTGTTTACAACCAAGACAAGATAAAGGTTCCCTATCTTTTTATCCTGGCATACTTTTGTGCAGGAAGATGCATTAGACAGGAGACATCATTTTCCTGACACCTCCATCATTATTGGAACTGTATTTCATGTGCCCAGATATTCTGAAAGGACAGTACCCTGGTTTTACACCACAGAACAGCACAAAATATTGCATAAACCTGAGCTTGTAAACCAAATTACATAGCACTCTTAATAGCACTTTAAGAACTCCACTGGCTAGTTAGAGAGATGTTCATTATTTCTTGCAGAGATGGCAAAGGTACCACTCAAGACATGAGTCTGAGGAGTCCTACAGAAATTCAGGCTGAGCAAAATGGGTTTCTCTCCTGCAATTTAGTCTTAATCTACCAACTATCTTCACTGTCCCTCTGTAATTATTAGTACATGAATTCATTGTCTGTGCCAACCATGAAATTGGCACGACTGGGTATGACAGCTACTTCACATTTGCATTTCTCCTTCACCTTTAAGCCTGCTTAAAGTATTCCTTTTATTGAGGGATGGAAGTAATGAGCATGTTTTGAAGGATAGCCTTAACTAACCCCTTACGTAATCAGCACCTTTTGAAAGATAGCCTCAACTAACCCCTGTAAAACAGCAGCTGTCAGGACTGAGAATCTGGTAAGAGATGTCCATCGCCATGTCCAAGTGAGAAAAGAAAAGTTAATCAGCTTGACTGAAGCTACTGTGGTCCAAAACTGCACAGGTCAGTTCCCAGGATCAGGAGACCTCACATGTGAAGCTGTAATGCATGTTCTGACCATACTAATAGAACAGGAGAGCAGTAGCTGAGGACTCTCAGGGCCCTATCATTAGATAACAATGACAGCAAGAAAAGCAACACCCCTGTTGGGAAGAATAAATATTGTTTTCTCATTTGTTGGTGCAAAGGATTGGATATTTTTTGTATGTTATTCTGGTTCCAGTGGAGGGACTTCTTTAAGTAGGAAGGTACTGAAGTGTTTCCTCCACACAATAAAAATTAGCTTTTCACCTGGGATAATTGTTTCATTCACCCCCCCATTGTCTCTTGTCCATTTATATTATAAATTCTTTATGAACAGGGACTACTCCTTTCCACATGCGTATGCAACATCCTCCATACCATGTCTCCCATTTCAAATGGCACCTCCAATTTTAAATATAACCAAACAACAGGAAGTTTAAGAACTGCTCTGCAGATGCAAATGATTACTAAGGCCAGTCAGGGACAGAAGGAGAAACAGAAATCAGGATTTTCCACTCTTGCTTAATTCACATATCCATACACTTTCCAAGGTAAGCAGCAAAATCTTCTTTGACAATGTGGCTTTGTATATATTCTTTAATCTCCGTATGGAAGAAAATATTTTGACAAAGTTCCATTAAGAAAATAAAAATAAAACCTATAAAACTGTCCCAACTCCATGGATATTATGAGCCTACTACATGGCTGTTGAAATGACTAAGTCTCTTCACTGACTTCTGTGAACCCTAAGCAAGAGCTTTTCTGAACTCAAAGTCAGACAGATATTGGGAGGGTGGGGGCAATCTTTCAGATACACATAGCCCACTCTGACCCAGGGATTTGGTTTCTGCACATAGCAGAAAGAGGGTTCAAGACAAAATAGAAGGGGAGCTCCCTCCCATCACTTTATTTTAACAGTCAGAGCAATCTGAGAAACATTCTTGTATAAAATAAATCCTATCCTCACTTACACCCATGCAACTGAAGGCAGCATTTGGCTGCAAGACAAGTGTATTTCTTAACTATTTTGAGTGCCATATGCTATATGAGTGCCATATGTTAGCATTTCTTAACTATATATAGCCATTTCAAATGGTATACCAAGTTAAAGGAGAGAGCACTGCCCTGATGTCCCTTCACCTCTCCTCAGATCTCTCCTCGCCCCTTCCTTTCCTTTTCTCTTCCTTCTGCACTCCTCCCCACCTACACTCAGCTTCCTTCATCACACTTCCTACTATTTTTTATTTTAAAAAACAAACAGTATTTTGTATTTCTAACAAACCTCCTCCTCCCCTCCCCTCCCATCAGACATCTGGTTTTATCCTCCCCCCTTCCCCCATGCCATGTACAGCATGGGTTCCCATTTCAGCAGTGCCAAGGCAAAGTGCCATGGCTGTGGTAAGGTCAGGAGCGAAGTGGAAGGTACAGTCAGTGCTCTCACAGTTCTCCACCCCATCACTTCAGCCTCTCATGTCCTCCTCACCACCTCTCTCCACCTCTTCAGGACCTCTGGCTTTCTTCCCTTCCTTGAGCTATTAGCTGAAAGCAGCTCTTTCCCATCAGGGTTGGTTCAGCAGGTAGACCACCATATTTTATTTTATTTTAAATCTCCTTTAATTTCTTTCTTTTTCAGGTGGCACCAGGAGCTATCTTCCCCCTTTCAAAATGCAATGAGTGAGACAGTCTAGCTCTGGCTTAAAAGCATTTCAGGTTTGAACCCTACAAGCTGCAGGTTAAAGAGTTTCTATCACACACCTCAGCTTGATTAGTCATCTTCAGAAACACAGTCCATGACTGTTGTGGCCTGGTACTCCTCAAAAGAAGAGAGAAAACACCCTTAGGGATATCTCCCTGTCCCGCCCCAGCCCAGGACTGTGTGCACCCTTCTGCAACCTCTGGCAACTGAAATTGAAAAGCAGGTGAAGTGGGCATTTTTACTTCCAGAAAGGCACACAGGATAAAGCAGAGGAGAACAGGTGGCATCCAGAGACTGACACAATATACTGTGTAGAAGCACAACTGAACACAAGCTGTGAGGGAGGAGCTTGCCACTGAAAAAAGACCTGGAAGAAGACCCTGTAGCATCTGCCTGCCTGCAAAACAAAAATTCATGTTCACCAGGTTCACCTATTTTTTGCTGATCTGTTTTTCAATTTGGTCTTTAATAAATAATGGGAATTATTTTGATGGTTTCAATGGAACAAAACACTTGAAAATGTTTATTCCTTGTAATCTGCAAGTCTACAGATCTATCCGTGAAAGTAGTGTAGTGAAAAAGGAAAGAAATGTTTACAACAGAGCAGAAAAGTCAGGTCCACCATGTAGTAAACGTCCCTTCACAGACTGTACCAAGGAAATCCGAGAACAAGTATCTGAAGGGACAAGCACTAAGGCAGGGTAAAATTCAGCTCCATGCACACAATCAGCCCAAAATTCCATCAAAATTTATGTTTTTCTTAGCATAGGTCAAGATAGGTGTGATTCAGGGTGTGCATAGGCTTTTACACCACACGGAAGCAGATGTCCCTGGTTTCCCATGAAATGTCGACAGGCTGCTGGAGCCTCCAGGACCTCAAGTCTTGATAGCAAACATGAGCCCTCCTGAAGAAGCAGTGGCCCTCCTCCAGCATCCCAGCATGGCTCCATGCTGACACTAGTCCATCTTCCCTCTGCAGCTGGATTCTCTGATGCAAAAAAAAATTGCTTTATAATAAGCAGTAGTTCTGGGACACACCACAAAATGTTGGAACCTAAATTGGCATGGCCTTTTTTCATCTGACCTCAATGTTTTTTACAATATATCCTAGAACAACAATGCCCAACTGAATGTCACAGTACACTGAGGCTTAACCCCAATTCATACCTTTTGAGAAGTGTGTAATGTAGTTTATGAATTTTTTTAAAAAAATATTATTTATGATTTGCATTCTTTATTACCTTATAATTATAATCCAACAGTGCCATCCACTGCTTCTCCAAATGATCTTTGCTTACAGTTTCTTCCTGAAGTCGCCTCTCATAAGTCAGGGCACTAAAGCTGAACAGTTTGTGTATGCATATACAGTATATATGAATGTGTGGCCAGATGTGGGAGAAAAAACTTAAAGAGAAAAATCAAAATTATAATCTGGTGATGTTCATAAGGGATTACCAGAGCTGTCAAACAAAACCTTTCTGGGCTGTAGATAGCACCACATTTCATAGTTAAGAAAAACCACACTCCTGAGTCACACAGAGAAAGCTTGTGTGTGTAATTGTATAATTCTTCTTGAAGTCAATCCAATAAAATAACGCCTTTCAACTGAAACTTTTCCCCAAATATAATCACCTAGCCAACAGGAACAGAACACCCTGTGCTGTAAAATGCCAAGTAATTCTTGCTGACTCTTTGGGATTGCTTGGGATGACAGCACCCAAAACAACCTTAACCTCAGTGCTGAAGTTTTCTGATGTATCCTGTGACTGCTGAACCTCCAGATCTGTTGAATCACTTTATGCTTGATAAAGACCCCTTAAAGAAAGTAACAAGTACATTCCCAGGACACTGCTAATGGCATTGCCTTCTCAACAGGAAACCGTAAAATGTAACCTGAATTCAATCAAAGCAATCCTGTTTTCTTGTATTTTGTATGTGTCTTCATGTTATATTTCAGATACTGTACATACATGTATATATATATAGAAACACATATAGATACATAGGTATATATCCAAGTATCCACACAAATACTGACTGCATGTTCTTCATAGGCACCTGGAATCATACAAAAGAATATTTAGGTATATGTATTTTTTAATCGCTCTTAAAATTTTCCTTCTACTTGTGTTTAGGAGCTTAAGTACAGGTTTAAGAGGTAATATGCTTTGAGTTATATCAGCTCCCCTGATATTTTGGGCAGCAAAATATAGAGAAAAAAAAGAAAACCAATCAAACCTGAAATCCTTTGTGCCTTAGTATCCTTGTTTTTAAATTGCAGATAAAACAAACAAATCATGTTAAAAGCTTGGCATTCACACACTGTGAGCACACCAATGTATCTGAGATCACATATTCCAGACCCTCAAATCTAAATCTGTCAAACCAGCACAAACTTAAACCTGGTGTAAATGGCCAACTGAACATTTCTCTTTTATGAGGAATCCTCACCACATGGGCCTACAAAGGTTTCATGGTATAACATAAAAGAAGGTCCATGTCAAGCATTCACTGCATGTCAGAAAATCCAGCAAGTGACCTACAAGGTCATTTTCCAGCTAGCAAAGAAGGCATTACTATCTTTCATTTCATGTTCAGTTTGGATCTCAATTTGGGAGCCACAATGATGCCGCATAAAACAGTAATTCTGTCCCTGACATAAAAATGTGACGCTATACTAATGCAGTTAAACACAATCCACAGAAGGAAGCTTCCAAATCAGTGAGCAACTGCATTAAAAATGAGCTACCAAAAAAAAAATATTAAAGTTAAGATTTTTATATTGCACTAAATAAAAGCTCCCAGGCAGGAAACTGCATCTGGAAATGGATCATCGGTCCACATTGGTCCAATTGTCAACAGACAACCACATATCGGTTTATCCACTCTGCATAGATGCACATGGATATACACAACGTATCACCTACCAACATGTGGCCTATTTACCCCTTAGCCTATGAAATATCTTTGAAATGCAACTCCATTACACTCCTTGACACTGAGAACTAGGATGCAAATGTACTGTGTTTAACTTGGTTTGCCAACCCATTTCCTAGCAGAATACAACAGAATTATCTACAGTTTAAATCATCCTCTGAAAGCAACTCACGACCAGAAGGGACTTACCAAACTTTGTCCCAGGGAATGAGAAAGAACTTCTGGATGTGTGCAACTAGGAGTGAAGTGATTTAGTGGTAGTTGTTATTTTATAACTAAAAGGATCATGTTTATACAAGTATTACTTCTGCCAATACCTCCCACTACAGTAAATTTATCTAACCCTTGAATCATCAATAGCACATGAAAAAGCTACAAACATCTATCTGGCCGATACTGAGCCAAAACTCAGGCATATGGACTGTTGTATATTCTGTCATCGGGAATAAAGCATTGCAGTACATTTTTTTTCTATTTATAGTTCAAAGAAATTAAAAAGAAAATTACAAAACCTTTAGTGTCAGCACAGGGAGCTACAAAAGCTGCCTGGGCTTACACTGCTCATGACCACAACTTCTCCATATGCAGTTAAAAAATAGTAACTCTGATTGACAATATTTATCAGTTTTGTTTATGTGAAACTAAAAGGAAGACTTGTAATACACTGTAGAATGTCTAATTTGACACTTTATTGTATACTTGGAGGGAAAACAGTAACAAAATGTGGGCAAGTTCAGTAGCTAAATGCATGGTTTATGACTGAGAAAATTCTTTCAGAACAAAAGCTCTTTTTTCCTATCATGTACCAGGGCCATGCTTTTAAAAGATGAAACTCAGCGTGTTTATGAGACTGTAAAATTTTGGAAAATTATTCCTCAAATATACAGACATATGTATACACACCTAACAACTAATGAAAAGCCTTTTCAATCCCAAAGGCCATGTAGAAAGAAGAAACAGCCTTCCCTTCCTACTTCTTTGAATTTTGCCAGACAGACTCTTTACCAGTTACACAGATCATCACGTTACTCAACTATTTGCAGTGAAGACAGTGGTGAAACACTAGCATAGCTGCAACAGAAAGTGCACTAGTACAGACATGAATCCAAAGGTCAGATCCTTAGATGGCCTCAGCTGGAACAGCTCTGCTGATCTGAATAACAAGAAACTGAAAAATGAGCCTGACAAATTTCCACAGACCTTCAAAGATTCATGGAAAACATGGCTGGCAGGGATCTGAAGACACTATTCAGTACATATTACCGACCAAAGGGAGGATCAGATTTCTTTAACCAAAAGTCATTAGCTATTAAACACAATGATTTGGGAACATTCTTCAGCTCATTCCCAAAATTTGCCAGAAGCCAGAGGGAATGTAATGATAATGTTGCACTTTCCTTATCTTCTCTTTAAAATACACACCACTCTCTGCCACCAGACTGGGATAGATGAGGCTCTAGTTCACCTGCTCTTAGTGTCCTCTTTCCCAAAAGGCTTTGAAATAGCCTGTTTAAGCCTACTCTGTCCTGGCCCTGGTGGTTATAATGCAAAACTTTCTCTGTTCCAACAACAGAAAGCACAATAAAGTCTCAAAGGCCACCAACATAACAAGCTAACAGCAAAGCCAGAGTGGTAAATAGATTAATTTATGTCCAGAGATATTACAATCTACCCATAATGAGGCATCCAGTGTGTATTCACAAACAGATCCAGTAAACATGTTGGGTATGAAGGCAAATGAGAAGGTACAGTTCAGAGGAAAAAAGGCAGAAGTGGTACCAAGTAAACAACTCTTTTTTTCCCCTTAAATATTTACATTTTCTCCTCTTTTTATATCTGAGAGAGTACAGTGCAAAACTCATCTACTATTAAGTGGGAGAGGTGGCCCTGTGATCTGGTCTTTATCTTGTGCTGGCTCTCCTGCCTCACAGTGGAAGAGGACAGCCCAGCTCACACTGCGAGAGGATTCTGCACACTGCTCTAATGAGAGGGACTACTTTGGTGGCAAAACTGGCACATAGTGTACTAAAGCCTGGTCTCAGATGCACTGACATTGATCATTCTTGTAAAAAACACACAGTAACACGGCTTAATCTTCCCTAGCACCTGGAATGCTGCCTCCTCCATGCCATGTTGAGGAAGACAACCCAAGACACAACAAAACAGTTGCCTTTAGCTGTGGAAATAACACCCATGGAGTGATTTTGTTCTTCAAAACCCATGCCAGCAAGGAATCCAAGGCAGGGGAAGCCATACACAATCTCAGTGGCAGAGATCTGACCTTGCAATCTGTTATATAACCTTTAATGATGGTTTTAGGATGGGTACAAGACAATGTCACAAGAGAATCCCTGCATCACACTGATCCCCAGTTTGCATAACTGTGCTTTGGACATGTTGCAATTCAAGGCAAACTAAACAAGATTGGAAGCTTACTGTCTTCCCTGGTGTATGGGAATACAGATTTCCAGGAGTAACTTGCGCTTGTACTGAGCCCTTTGTGAATGCCGACCTTCCCTTAGGTCACAACTGTGCTCTTGGTGTGGGATTTGCATGGGGTTGTCGCCACTTTCCAGCCCATTTCTGGCAGACCTTTACTCATTCTGCAACACAGATTTGCAGTTTTCACAAAGGCCATATAGCCTCTGTCACCAAGCAATTAAAGGTTGGCACTCATCTGGGACAATATCTCTTGTGACAGCACCATCAATGAATATACCCTCAAGTTTAACCTTTTAGCTCAAAATATGTATTTCCTCCTCACTGCTACTGTGGGAAGATGAATTTTTTTTTTCCATTGCTATACTTCCAATATTTGTACGGATTTACATCCCACCCCAACATATTTTTCAGTCTTATAGCTGTCAATGAGGATCAGGTTAAAGCTTTATAACAAGCTACTGTGCATATGCCTGGAAACTACAGGCAACATGTGCTTAAGTCCACACCTGTGAAGCAGAATGACTCTGAATGTGTTTTCCTTGTCACTTTGAGTGCTGTCCTTTAAGCTTTGGTAGACGCTCTGTAATTTGTTATTGCTGTGGGAGGCAACTGTTTTGGTTTTTTTATAATGTGTTATAAATGTGCAGTCCTCAGGAGTTTGAGTAGTGGAAAAGGAAGGGCTGCTCCTCTTTGCTATCTCAGGAACTACAGAATCCCTGTATCGTGCCAAATTTTATCATTTTGCAGAGCGATGCTATAACTTTCTCACACTCAGATATCTTATAGGCAGCATTTGTACAGAGAATGGAAAATGAATAGCATGCTCTACCTCAGCTCAGTAAAGGGCGTACACCTGTCTTCGATTTTGACAAATTCCATTTTTATAAAAACTTCAACAATAGGATAATATAATATATTGTTTAGAAATTAATCGTCAGCTAAGCATCATAGCCAGTAGGAAATCACTGGAGCAGAACTTAGATTCATTGCTTAGAGCTATAAAGCATAAAATAATGGCTGGATCACACACCAAAGATGGCTTTAATGACATGGAAAAAATGATGATTGCATTAAATTGACAAATTAATGAATTTTAGGATATTTCTGAAGGGGGCTGGTGGTAAACCACTAATTAAAATGTGATTTCAAGGGAAGAGGACTAGTTCCACATCTATCAATTATTGAAAAGAATAAATGACCTTTCACTTCTGGTGTTCTACAGAGCCTGCTGTAGTTGTATAATTAGCTTCACTTACATGTGCAATTCTAGTAAATTCAATGGGAAAGTAAAACATGGTTGGTTAGTGAAGGGGCAAGACTCTTCTCTGAATATGAATACAGGTTTACATTTGCTGAAAGCTAATACCATCCTAGATGATTCAGTTTGTTATATGAAGCTATTATCAATTAACAGTCATAAGAATTAACCACTGGTGTTTTCCAAATCTCAGAGTCATTTAGAAGCTCAAATTTCATTAATCTGAATCAGATTTACAAAAAGATACACGCTTCCAAGGCCTTTAGGTGGTTTTGAAAAGTGTAAACACTCTAGTTCCTTCCAGATGTTAGGTAAGTGTGTTTTCACTAGCAGAAATGTCATGAACTAACTGGTAGGTTTGCCTTTTTCTCTATTTCCTATGAGAAGGGAGAGAAAAATTGAAAAGGATATAATGGACCTTTCAGTAACATTTTTTTGTAAAGGTTATTTGCTTAAATATGTATGTAAATGGATATACAATCAAAAATAAGCAGAAAAAGCTCAGGTGTGGTGTACTGCAAACCCATTGTTCTAACCTCTCCTTTCTGCAATGACATTTAAAAAAAAAGTGATGACATTTTAAAAAAATATGACATTTAAAGAAAAAATTATTCTCACATTAAATGGCTTTGTGAGCTCCACCAAAGTTGTGAGAACTTGCTCTTTTTTATCAAAATAATGTCACTGACGTCATTAAGGAGGCATGGCAGCTGCTCCAAGTTTAAGATTGCAACAGAGTCCCCGCTGGAATCTCAGTCTGGACCCCACAAAAACATTCCACTAAAAAGGGGGTTTCCCTTGTGCAACCAGAAGAGGAATGGCAGAAGAAGAAAGATTTTATACTGTCAGGACCTACCATCATGTTTCCTGTTTGGGTTGCAAAATTCTGGCTTGCTTTTTCACTGTAAGAAGTGACCAACTTCTACTTCCATGTCCAAGTCCCACCATTCATTTTGCAGTTGGGAAAAAGAAATGAATCCACAGGACACAAAGTAAGTTTAGATGTTTTGGTCTCCTTCCTACCAGGCTCCTTCTGCGAAAATCAATTCCTTGCTGCTTTCAGTTCCCCAAACTTACCCTGCTCAGGCAAGTTCCCTTGAAAATTGGGATTTAAGACACCACATTGTCAACCAGTCATTTTTTTCATATCAGTTTCTCAAAAAAAAAAAGAAAAAGCCAAATTCCCTCTCCATTTTCAGCCAAGTCTGACAGAATGGTAGGTGTGAGGTGAGTGAAAATTGGCATGCAGAGCCAAGGTGGGAAAGGTTACACCATATATGCTTACCATATATCAGAGGATACAAACAGGAGATTTGTGGAAATGAGGAGCAAGAGAAGTCTTTTAGAGAAAAGTTTGTGGGAAATAAGACTCTGCAGACTGTGCTATTCATGAACTACCCATTTTATGAAACATGGGATTTGACCTGTCCCTTGTCTCCACATAAGCAAAGTACATCCTATCCTATCTTTAGCACTAGGCACTACCTCTTTCTCTTTTCTTGGATTAACTCATTATTTTGTGTGCAAGTCTCAAGCTGCAACTTGGGGTGCTTCGTTATGCTTGACTAGAAAATTTGCCTGGAATCAACACTTGCAGTACTCCTTCTCAAGAGCTTGAAACAAATGGTTAACATGGGTAATTACACAGCCTTTTCACACCAAGGTGCTTTGCAACCCTAGCACTGGAAGAAAAAGCTACTAGCAGCGCAAAAGCTTTATAAGAAAAGCTAAGACAGAAGATAAAGCTAAGGTGAAATAACCCACAGTTGTCTTTGTGAAAACTTAGGACAGCAGGGCCAGACAGGCTCTGCTTCTTTACATCCTAGACCAAAGCCAAGCCCTGTCAGCATGTCCTGTGTGAACTGGCCCGGGACAGCTCTCTCCTCCCTCTCTCCACAGAATGGCTTAAAAAAAAATATTTAGTGTCCTTTTGATCTTTTGGCTCCTTGCCTTGGCATGTCTTATGACTTCGGCCGGAACCTGGAAGAAGCATCTTCCTAATTAATAGCTCAGGAATTATTTCAGACTGCCACCCACCAGGACTGTTTAGCTGGATGGATCGTGTGACCTTTCGGCTGCTTTTCTCCAGCCTCGTCTCAGGGTGCTGCAAGTGACTAGTTTGTGGCTGTGCCATCAAAATCCTGTCTACCTCAGGCAACCCCTAATCCATAGTGACCCTAAAAAGGCTTGCTAGGTCCTGCTACTACTCAGCCTTTCCAGTTTATTAGGACATTTTCATATGTTCTTTTCCCATGCTTCAGACACCAGCAATGCCACAGAGCAATGCTGCAATGCCCCATTCCCTCTTAAAATACATAGTGTGTGGTTGGTAAACAGCTCCACATTCAAAACCTAACAGATGAACTCTTCCTAGGCCTCCCTTCCCAATTTTTCAAACCATTACTACTATGTCTGCTTCTAGAAAAGTGGTTCCACCTACAACATAACTTATAAATGTTAACAGTATATTTTATTTGTAAAGTGTGTATACAAACGTGAGGAAGATTCACAGACTGATATAAACCAGAAAGCAATACCTTGTGCATAACTTTATGGCTAACACTTTCAGATGAAAACTGATTTTGATAATCTCTGGGTTTTCTTGGTATCCACCATTAAACATCTGTATGGATCCTCAATTTTCAGAAGGTTATGAGAACCCATATGCCAAAGCACAATCCCTTTTAAGGTATTTTTAATGGATCATTTAAAGAATAAGACATTCAAAACAATTAGTCACTCTCAAAAAATCTTGACCATTTATGTAACCTTATTTTTCTAGTTGTGAATAATTGACTGAGCTTGTGAACCCACACTCAAATTCATGGCATTTCTTTGTAGGTTTGTCTGTCTGTCACATGACAGCTTGGGAATGCTGCATTTGCTCAATTAAAAATGTTAGAGACTATTCCAGATGCTCATAGCCAAAGAAAATGAGCACAACAGTGATAGCAAAGAGCCTTCATCATCTGCTTTGTGCTTACACCACTCCCTCTTAGGTCAAAAGTCTGGCTGACAACATTTATTAATGCTTTCTGAAATAACAGCATCACTCCCTCATCTCTTTCTATCCCATCTTTCCAATAAAACATATTATGCTGTCCTCCAAGAAATGTCTGTCTTTACCAAATAATGGGAGGAAGTGGAAGGTGAGGGACACAAACACAGGCTGTCACAGGAAGAGGGAGGCTGTGGGACACAAACAGCAGAATAAATACCCACAGACCTACAGTATGCAACTCTTCATGGAAGTATGATTAGTGGTCGTGGTGTAGCAGAGATGGAGAAGGCTGGAGAAGGGAAGTGAGAGGGAGGGGATACACATAAGGTGTACCACCAGGGGGATCTAGCAGAGAAGAGTGACTCCAGGTTGGAAACTTCCAGACCTGGAGGTACAAATGGAAATAACATGAGTATGTACTGTGAGAAATTCTGAAAGCTTCCTTCAGACTTCAGGTCAAAACTAACAGCTTGGGGGCCTTGATGCTCAAATGTTGGAAGCAAGGGCCAGTGTTAATAGTTTTAGGACACAATTATACATATACTTATTTTAAAAAATAAAAATAAAATAAAAACACAAGCATCATACAAAAGCCTACATAGTGCGTAAATTAACTGCAGTTTTCCCCACTGTCACTCCAGCGAAAATGCACTTAGTCTTGGGTCCTAATCCAGAGAGTTTTGACTTTGCAGAATTCTTTCAACAGTACAATAAGTTCCTTCCTGGCCATAAACTTACCACCTTCAGCAAAGACAAACCAAGAATATTTGTGGCTAATAGCGTTTTACCTCCTAGCAGGAGACAACATTCAGCTTTTCACTTCACATTTAGTCTGGGATACTAGATTAGCCCAGTGTAGAATATGTGTCAACATACTTGACTTCTACATGTTTAACAGATGCATTGAAGGAAACTTACCTAAAAGCTATACTACACAGTAGCCTACAAAACCTGAAACAACCTGGTGGAGCTGATGACTACATACCCCCACTGATTATGTTTTCAAACCCTAGAACAGCATGTACATGTGAAAAGATGACTGACAATCTTGACATTTTGATCATGGCAAGAAAGAAAACATGCAGATAAACTTTCCATAAATAGTGTGCAAGCTTCTGTTTTGTCCACACAATGCTGATAAATGTGTGAACAAAGAAATTGCATGTGTAAGCTGAACAACACAATCGAAAAGTTTCACAACAAACAGATGGTTTTACCAACATACTTGGCAGGTGAATCAGACACATGGGCTTTAAGCTTTTGTCTCTCTAGGCAAATCCCAAGATGTATTGTGGTTATACAGGTAAGCACAATTGTCAGCTTCACAACTATGTATGCAACCTGTTACAGTATCCTGAAGAAACACTGGCAAGATCTGTGTCTTTTGCACTATTGGTGTTGGCAAGGACAGTACGAAATGTACCTGAATAGACAGCAATAAGATCAGTAACTCGGAATGTTTTTATTTCTACCTTCTAAGAAGTTACTAATTTTAAAAAATAATGGTCATTTAATATAGCATTATGCTTTTCAAAGATATTCAAAACATTCATAAAAAGATCTAATTTCTTGAAATGAGTATGCTAATCAGGGCACAGCTTACACTTACCAAGTACTCTCTTGACTTCAGCTCTCTGTGGAGCTTCCACTGCCTCCATCGCACAAGCTGAGCGCTCCAGCTGTGCAGAGCATTGCAAGAAGTGTGCTAGCCTGGGTAAGCTCAATAATCCTACCACAAAATCTGTTCAACACAGAGAAAGCCTGATGCCTCCCCAGCACTCTTGTTTCAGATGGGCTAGCAGTTTGAAGGAGCCATAAGATTCACAGGACAGAAAAAGATGGGCTAGAAGAACACTTTCAATATGCTTGGTTTAATGCTAGATTTTCCTGCCACACTGCAGTCCTGCATGAAATAGGAGCATGCTTTGGGGAGTGGTAGGTATGTCTATCAGGGTGCAGGTGTGTACAGTAAAGCACCACATTGCTTTATCTTGCACTCTCAGACACTTCTGCAGGACTAACACCTCTGCTGAACTGTGCTTGCTAATTAGCCTACGACACATTCCTGGCACTTCCTATTTGTGAACTGTCCCATTCCCTGTCTCTTTTTTGTAAACTCTAAATACACTCAGCTGCTTTCCTGTACTCAGATTACTTTTTGAGCACTTCAGCCTATGTATTTCACCTTGCACAATTTAAATTAAGATCTTACCAGTAATGAATAGACGTCTCAGACATTATCTGCTACTTTTAAACTGGGCATTGTACTACTAACACAGATTACTAATGGAGACTCAGATTTCTAAAGACACCAGATGATACTGGTGCCTGTGGTTGGAGCTCTGTGGTCTCAGTACTCTTGAAAACCTAATTCACCCTGCCCCAGGTGAAGAAAACAAAACTAGTGTCCAGAATTCAAAAATCGTACTTGTGTCCTCTTCATACACATCCCAGTTTTGAAAGAAGGAACCATCAGTCTCTCATGAGCAGATGAAAGTATGAACCCTCATTGCTAATGGATTGGAGGCTCATGTAGGGCTGAATCTGGATTTTAAGACAAGTTCAGATGGAAACCTCTTGTGTGCTGGCACCCTCTATGTTAGTACTGTCAATAATGCATCTCTCTCCCTTCTTCCATTAACTGACCACCTATTTGCACCTATTTATGGCACCATAAACAGCTTCAAGACTTCCATCCCTCTCAGTCTTCTCCACCCCTCAACAGTCAAGAGACTCAAAAGTCACAGGGAAGACAGATGGCCACAAACATCTCAAAGCTAAAAAAACCGCAGTTAGAGCTCCAGGCTGGGATCTTTTCAGGGTATTATGCTTGAATCCACTGACATGGGAACCAAGTATACAACCCCTTTTTTCAAATGATCATGAAATCAAAGCAGGTAATAGCTTTTATGAGTCTCATTTCTTTCTAAAACAGTGTGAGAAATGGTGCTGGCTGGCATGGCTAAAGATTCAAGAAAACCAGTGCTGAATTTAAGCTGCCATTACTATCTCTCCGATAGATTAATTTTCCCAGTCACACCGGTTTGACATATTAGGAAGGGCCATTCCACTGACAAAAGTCATCACTGTAATTTAGGTGGCCACTGATACATTTACTATCATCACTCATGCTTTTATCTTTATTCCTTTCAGGGTAAGACTATGTAGTTTATAGTGTAAATCTCTGTGAAAGAACCCTTACAGCTTTTGCCCACGGTTGTGTTTGCCTACGTGACAACTTCACAATTACTTTTCTGGAATTTCTTCCATCCAACACTTATTCAACCCAGCCAAGTGCAGAAGGCAACAATGTACTGTAGGGCTGCTTGCTTGGCCGAGCCCAGTGCATAACCTACAATTTCAGATTCAAGCAATAGTAGTAAACAGCCATCGTAGACAGGAATGCTTATATAACAGAGTTCATCTAGCGGATGAGTTCAAAATCGGGGGAGTGGAGAAGAGATACACAAAACTTTACTTCACAATGGAAAACGAACTCAGAAAAGGTGGAAACTTTACAAGGAGACATGAAAACGTGAAATGAATACTCTTTGGTTCCCTGCCCCGGGGCTCATCCTCCCCAGGCTTTGCTCTGCAGAGAGGAAGTAGGAAACAAAAATGAAAATATTTCTGGCATGAACTGAGAGCTAAGAGAAAGAGGAGGGGGGGCTGGGTGGGGGCAGAATGACTGCTAAAATTCCATATTTCCACATATGCTTTCAATTATACTTATGTCAAGTCATTTTATTATTTGACAAAACCAATCCAAGGAATTAGGCTTTTGTCGGATGCCTTGAAATGTCATTAAGCGCTCATACACAAACGCACACACAAATAAAGTCACTTTTTCCATCCGATATAAACATGATTACTAGCCTGGAGGGTGACAGGAGCACTGAGGTGTTACCAACTTGCAAAACATCACTTCCCAGGTCTCCTCCCAGTCTTGCCCTCTCATATTAAGGCCAAAGCCAGAGTGAGGTCCCCTTTCTCCAGTATAACCTAAGGTGCATGAGCTGGGACCAGCAGGAAGAGGAAATGGGAGAGGGAGCAGTGCTCAGATTAGACTGGGAAGGGAGGCGGGGAAAAGTGTCCATTTACAAGATATAATTTTGTCAACAATCCAAATCTGGTTTTAAATTAAATATTAACAATAAACTCAGAGAGAAAAGATTTCCAAAATGCATGACAAAGGAAGTGCTAGGAGCATATGTCTTTTCAACAACTCAACAGATGTCTCTCTCTCCCTCCCAGTTATCCCAGCCCATCTATTTAAGATTCTTTCTACTTCTAAGAGCTGGAGCCCTCCGACTGCTGTTTGTATATTAGCTTCAGAGGAAATCCCCATAGGCCTTCTGTTCCTTTTACATAACCCGAGGTATGGCTTTGGTGGAGGCAGTGGAAGTGTTCAACACCTTCTGAAAAAAAAATAAAAATAAAAAAGAGTAAAAATCAGACCCTCTGGACATGCATCTCGCTAGAAACCCCAAAAACGTATAGCACCGAGGGACAGTGAGTCACTTTGTATTAAAAAGAAAGGCAGAAAGCAAAAGAAGGGGAAAAAAAAATAATCTTGTCTCTGATCACTTAATTTGTGGCTTGTTTTAGAAAGCAGCATTGCTTTACTGCTCAACAGGATTGTGATCTCTCATGATAACAGCTGAGGAAATAAAAACTGTGTTTCTTTTGGCATTGTCTCATTTCAGAATCTGCAGGCTTGGTAATGTGTTTTCACTCATCATGCTGATATTACTGCACAAAATGCCCTGGCTTTTCAGTATCTTATCAATGAGGCAGCCTGGGGAAGCCATCACTGACACCTATTTGGGCCATAAAGCATAATCCTTGTCCTGAAGATTTTCCTTCCTCTGCTTCACAGACTCTCCCATGCAAACTTATACTTGAAGTATTTTTTGGCAGAATAACATCATAAAGAGCACTTTCTTGCGTGACAGTCAATGGTTTGCAAAATGAGAGTTTTCAACAGTCAGACAGCTTTTGTTTTTACATTTGTGTGTGATCTATTTTGTTCACATTGTAACTGTAAGTGGTAAATTTTCTAGCACCTCTAACATTCATACTCAGAGCCAGAGGTCCCACGTCCCAGTCTTCATTCTCTTCTGTTCCACTTTCACCAGCTCCAGGTACTATGGTACTAATGCACTTGGATGGGCTTTTATTTTCCTTGCCTTCCCATAGTAACCCACTGTCAACTTCCTTCCAATACAGTAAGGAACGCATTTGAAGCCCAAACTTTGACAGACATGTGGTCTATGACAGAAAGATTGAGGACTTGACTGTTGTGCACATGGAACAATGGGGTTAACCAGAAGCAGTAAAACATGGAGCTTAGCACATCATCTGAAACATGTCACAGTGATACTGCCATCACATATGTGGTGTAAAGCACCAGGATTTATTCAAAACCAGTTCAGGTTTTAGCAGAAGACAAGCCCTAGCAACCCAGTCAGCTGAAAGAGTATATAAACAAATCTCCAAGAAACTCTCTTATACTGGTAATTTCAAAAGCCTCTCTCTTAGTAGTTTTCCTCTAGGGCTTTTCTACACTGAAGAAATCATTGCGCCCCCCCCCTCCAATTAAA
>VWZY01006109.1:248695-294783 GCA_013399075.1 Chloroceryle aenea | reverse complement strand
TAGCACTTGAGGCTATGGTCTAGTGGATAGATAGATGTTAGGATGAAGGTTGGACTCGATGATCCTAGAGGTCCTTTCCAACCCTAATGATTCTGTGATCATCACCCAATATGAAAACACCCCTCAGGGAAAGTGGGGGAAAGAGACATTATCTATCATTCCCTCTCTGCTATCTGTACTGCTATTAAGCACATACAAAACCAATTAATGGTCTGGGTCTGTTTAGATATGAGGCACCTCAAATTCTAAAGGCTGCCGAGGACAAACGTCACTGCTCATTTGGAAAGCATTGTTAAATTCAGGTTTCGATGAAGATTGCCACATTAGTATAAAGAGCTGTAGTTTTATTTTTACATTCTTTTACCTTACTTTCTGTTCAGTCTTTCTGATATGGCAGCTCACCTTCAGAGCCCATCTAGGCTTGTGACCCCTGAGAGTTAAAATTCTCTTTTTTTTTATTACCTTGTCTTGTCATCTAAAGGAACAGGACACAAAGGCAGTCCCATTGTCAGAGTCACTATTAAAAAAAAACCCAACACCTAAAAAACTTGTAAAAGTTTTTTTCTAAAAAGCCAGGAACCTGAAAGATCAATTTTTCTGCAACCATATCTTATGAATAACACTTAATGCAATAAAACAATTCACAGTAGAAAATGTGAGAAAGAGGTAGAGCTGACTGGGAGTATTTGGATAAAACAGGTTTTCATTAAACCACACCGATTTGCCAAATCAGCAAGAACACAAGAACAAGTGGCATCTTTGGACTCAGCAGAAATCTTCCTGGTTTTGACCAGAAGCTAACACTACAGAGTCCCCAAACAGCACCTCATGAGGACACCAGTGACCTGGCCTAAGACATGTTTGCCTCCTTCAGACCAGAGACACACTGACAGGCTTCATACATCAGCCAGTTATTCTAGCCACCTGCCTATTCTCAGGCAATACTCCCTGGTTTGCTCTTGTGGGAACCTTTCTGCTATGCTAATCAAAACCTCATCAGGTCTCCTGAATCTCAGGCAAATGCCCCATATCTTTGGTATATGTACAGGAGGAGACTACTGCCTTGCTGTTCATTAAAAATAAAATAAAAAATATTAATAAAAAAGTGTTCTGAAAGCCTTAGGTTTACTCCAGTTAACATATCTATCTAATAAAATTTAGGAAAAAATAACTTAAAATACCTGGGCATT
Source organism: Chloroceryle aenea (assembly GCA_013399075.1). Lineage (NCBI taxonomy): Eukaryota > Metazoa > Chordata > Aves > Coraciiformes > Cerylidae > Chloroceryle > Chloroceryle aenea. Next base: position 293,593 of record VWZY01006109.1, on the reverse strand, counting down.
TTAATAAGAATGTACAACTGATCTGTCTTCTATAATCCTGCTGCTCTGCCTGGGACAGTGTTTAGAATAAACATCCCACAGTATGTATTTTTACAGACAGTATTCACAAAGCCTGCCGCTGATGAAGCAAGTGGCAGCATATTCTGTTGGGCACTGTGGCATAATTAATATACAATACAATAAAATATACCTGCATGTAGCATGTCCTTATAAGGATAAAAAGCATATGTACTATTTACTATGGTGCAAAAAAGAGGGCACATTTTGAGAATAATGGAAAATGTGAAGGAAAACACTATTTATAATAATCTGCTTAGTAACACAGGTTGCTATGAACACATTGGACCATCACACCCCTCTCTAGACTGTCTCATCACCGAGGCAGTGTACAGCTCAGCACCCGCAGAGCAGACCCTCACCATCCCCACAGGGCTCAGCATCCATCACTTGGGAAGTGGTCTTTCTCTCTCCAGGGCATCCCACTGCCCTGCACTAACAAAACCACTGGCCAGTAAAGGGGGCTTGTAAATCTGGGCAGCAGGATCTCCCCTACAGGTAGATCCAGGCTTTAGGGCAGATCCCCCAAAACAACCATAGAGAAGCCACAGATCTCACCACCCTCAGAGCGGAAGGCAAAACTCACTTCTTCCTTTCCTTTTATTACATGGATACATGTGAACCTATGCTCAGGGAAATGAAAAAGCCACAGTAATCTCAGCACTAGGAAAGACAGAAAACAGTTTAAAGAAATGCATGTATATATTCCTAAAATATATATGTGTGTGTTCCTGTGTATAAATAAATACATGAGCAGCACCCAGGTATTCCAGCAGCATAGACAATGTAAGTACCTGTAAATATAGATAGGCCACAACCTTGCTTTAAGTGATGAAATTTAAAATCTACCATTGCAGAACAGTGGCCTGAAACATTATACAAGTGACGTGAGTTAAGGATGGAGTAACAGCCTTTACACTCAATTTCCTGGCTTTCCTTGGTTTGCGTCACACCCTTAATGTTATTTCAACATTGCGTTTTGTCCTCTAAATTAAATGTACAGTAGGTGTTTTGTATTTAATTTCCTTACTCTCCCCCCCTGCCTCACCCCCCCAAAGGAAAAAGAATGGAAGAGATTCATGAAAGGTTATAAAACACACATTGTGTACTGGAGAGGCTGGAGTAGCTCTTTTGGAGCCTTTTCATTCTCCTGGGAAAATATGTAATTAGGTAGTTTTTTAACATGTGTATTATGTACTGAATTACATGTATTTATACATTTCTCAAAGGAGTATTGCTTACACAATAGCCTGGAGCAACTCTTTTGGAGACATTTGGGTCTATCATGTAATTATATACTTAAGACCCATTTATAGTAAATTTTGTTGTGCCTACACAGGAGTTTTTTATTTTTCTTTAAGATGAATTTTAAGGCTTGTGAGGGGTGCTACATAGAAGCCTGCACTCTTCAGGCTGTCAGTTTACATACAGAAAGGGAAAACATGGGTATTCAAAGTGTGGGCATCCCCAGCCTGCCCCTCCAAAATTTATCTTAACCCCGACTTTGGCAACAGTTTCCTAAAGTAGATGATGAGTCAGTACCCAGCTTTCTTAGAAATTTGTTATGGCAGGTTTGGGGATGAAGACAGCCGTCCGCCTGGAACTGGACTAATACCAACAAAAGTGTTTTCACTTAGACTGCTAAGTATTTGCCATCTGCTAATCTGCAATTTATCTCATTTCATTTTCTTATATAGGAAAAAAAACCCCACCAGTTTGAAGCGGGTTTCTGTAAGGATATAGGTGCTGTGAAACAGACCTAAGCACTATGGGAAAGGGGTTTAGATACGTTTGTATTGTCTTAAGATACAGCTTTCTGAGTCTTTAAACATCAGAAATAATTTAAAGGTTCTGGGGCTTTTTTTTTTCCTGGAAAGAAAGACTGTACGAGCCAAAACAGTTTTCTCCTAAAATTATAAACAAACTCCCTCTCCCCCTCCCAGATACAGTACAGCTAAAATTACTTAATGTGATGCTGCCAAGAAAGCACGGTGACAGCTGTAATGTAAATGCATGGATGGATGGATGTATTTTTACATTATTTGAAGTCCCAAAGAAGGAAAATGGCTTGCTCTGAATGAGAGAAGCTGAAGTCATCAAGCAGTAGTGCTGGGCAAACAGACTTGCTTGCCTAAGAAAAAAAATGTATACCAACTCCCAAATTAGTTTGACACCTCTACTCCTAAATGTAATTTTATTTTGCTGTGATTTTTCCTAAACTGTTGTGGTAGTTTCAAAGGTGTATGCCAGGGGCTTGGAGGTTTTTTGGTTTTGTTGTGGATTGGTTTTGAGTTTGTGGGGTTTTTTTAAACCAGTCTTGTTTTAAACAAAGCATCAGAAACTATTGAATGTTGACAGAATTTGGCATTTCCCACATAACACTTTCTATTTAAAACATGTTAAGAAACTTATTTAATTCTCTTCCTTTAATTAAAAGATGACTGGAATTCAGCCCAGTAAGTGAAGTCTTAAAACCTTCCAAAACTAATTTTGGGGAAAATCTTCTATACATTAAAAACGCCTTAATCCCAGTCTCCTGAGGAGCAGTCAAGAGCATGATATTTGGCTCCAGCTTCCATTTTCCTTAACACCAAGCTGTGGGGGAAGGCATGAAAAGCGAGGTTAATGATAGGTCAGTACCAAAAATGGTTTTTAACTCTGTCAGGGCAGTGTTTTCCAGAGTAGCAGAAGTACTGCATACATTACCTTCTCTAGGTAGGATACATAAGATAGGTGCATTCCCTATCTTATGTAGAAGGAATGTATAAGGTGCAAGGAAAAGTAATCAAAAAACCAGCAAAAATTTCTGTAATTGACACAATGCTGACTGGATACTACAGTAATTTTTTTTAAAGTTGTCTTTCGCTACATATTTTGCTGGTTTAACTTTCAGTACAAAAAGTACCTTTGTCCAGAGAGTACAAATTTCAGCAAGTTAGAGCTAACTCAACTCAAAGCTACCAAAGTATTGTGTGTCAGTCTGCTTCCCAGGAGGATATTTCTGTGCCTGCTTCAGCTGCTTCTTCTCAGCTCCTTCTTTAATAGGGGAGGTCCACCACCAAGTTGATATGCTTTTACTTTCAAAGTTTTAAGGAAGAGAGGAGTTCCTAAAACATCACTGACAAATAAAGGAGCAAGCCTGGAAAGGTTCAACTCAAAAGGCCAAAGACTCAGAAAGAAATAAGTAACAGAAAATAGTGGGTGAAAACAGAAACATAGCTAAGTTTCATGGGTGCTGTCACTCAAGAGGATAGATGGTGCAAAAGGCAGACTGTGTTTTTGAAAACCAGAAGGCTGGAGTCTTGGCATCATTGTACCAACCTCCAAAGCCTCTGTGCTCTGGTTCCTTTACCTGTTAAAGGTGTACCATAGTGCTACTCTAATTGCAGTATAGAAGGAAATGATTAAACAAGAATATCAAATGTAAAGGTCATATGATTTTTTTTTTTTTTTGGCAACAGAAAAAAATGTCCTTCAAAATTAGGAAGAATTCCTTTTTTTCTGTACTGTCCTTTTTGAGATACTGCTGTCATTTCCAGTCAGGGGAGATACTTTTCTTCCTTGGGGGGTTACATGATTAAAAGCATAATCCTGCATCCCTCCCTTACAGGAGGAGCCTTACTGATATGGAAGCCCTAGAGATATCCATATGCATCTTGGCATCAACGGAATTACATGCACAGGTACAAGGGTTGCTGGAAACTTCCCCAGCCCATTAAAGGACAATATTAATACAGCTGTAATTTAACACCAGTGCTTTCATTTTCAGCAGGAGAAGGTACTTCTCATGACAGGAGACCACCACCCGTGGCAGGGCATGCCGGTCATCCTTGTACCAATGCACACGGCTAGGAATGCAAGGCCAGAACAACACTGCGCAGCCATAAATCCTGGGCCTCTGTGAGCACAGGCACTATATAGCATAGTACCTTTCATCATCCACAAAAAGTATGTTGTGCCTCTGTTGCTCCTACTGAAAAGGAGTTTCAGAACCTCACTCTACTGAGTGTTAGAAACAGCCCAATTTCCAGTTTAAGTCTATTCAAGGCCAAGTTTATGCCTACTTGTTCTTTTGCAAATATTGCTCTTGGGTTTAAATAGCTTTTTCCCCTCTCTGGCATTTAGCCCTGGACGTATTTATAGAGTGCTGTCAAATCCTCTCTCAACTCTATTTTGCTAAACTAAACAAGCCAATCTCTTGTAGTCCCTTCCCATAAGATAGGCTTTCCAATCTTTTAATATCCCTGCTAGACTTTCCATAGACTTTACATATGTTCTAGCTTTAATTCAACTTTAACACAGTTATTTTTAAAAAGCATGCAATATTCTAAGTTAAGCTTTCTAGTGTCTTGTACAATGGTACCAGTGCCTGACATATTTGGCTTTTCTGCAGTTTGACTGTTGTCCCATCAACACCATGTCATTGCTAGAATAAGATGGACAAGAGTTAACCTTGGAGTTTTAGTTCATGACTCAGCCACACAAAGAAGCAGCACAGTTAGTTAAGCATGAAGTTAAGAGGGTCTTTCCAGTCCTTAGCACTGCAGTTTCCTAAAAGGTTAGAGAGGGACTCTCACTTGCATGTGTGCAATGTGTCTCATTTTTAAGGTGAATGCTGACCATTAAGAGATTAGAAAGTGAGAGGCTCCACCAATGTTGATCTTCTCTTCCCTCAAGTCCCACCCTCCCCCTAAGCCCTAACTGGAAGCAGCTCTGTGTCCAGGCATCTGCTTTTGTTTTGAAACCAGAAAAATGTGAAGTTGCCTCCAGATATTAGTCCCAATTCATCCATCCACATCCACAGATTTAGACAGGAGCTAGTTCAGTTCACTGTCTCCTTTTACAACTGCTGCCTCCTGCTCGGGGAGCACAGCCTGTGTGCTGGAGGCTATTAAACCTTTTGCTGTCACACCGACATTTCAAAGGCTGTGCTGGTGCTGCCCAGCCTTCCAGCATGCTTCTCCTCAAACCACAGCCGAGATACAGGCGCTCTCTTCTGCTCTCAGCTGCTGTGTGCCAAAATAAAAATCATTCAAATGAAATACAAATTGCACAGTGGTAGGCAGCACACTGTTTGAGACGCTCTAACCAGCTGTGACAGCCGTGCAATAGGAGCAGAGTGGCGGCAGCAGCGGGTGACGTGCACACATGTACAGCAGCAGGATAAACCTGAGTGCTACCAATGAGTGCACCCCACTCCCCTTCCTTCACCCCCTTCTTTTTCAAGACTCTGCAGCATTTAGTCTTGCTCTCAATTTTATTTTTGCTCTCTCAGGAAGCCACCCTGAAGCCACTGACCAAGCAGGCAATCTCTCACTGCCAAAGTAAGGGTAGGTGCCCACACACTACAGATCTTGAGCATCTGATGAGCATTTAGCCTGAATAAATGTTTCTTCAAGCATCCTCAGTCACCAACCTTTACAGAACGTGTGTGAAGGATACAAATATATTAATAGTATCCTTTAGATGTTTCTTCTTGTTGTTTTCCCTATGGTGGTGGCCAAGATGCGCTTTAAGGAGCTCACCATGGTATGCATTAGATAAACAGGGTAACACAAGGACACCTGCTACCTATCCATTTTATAGCCTAGGGCTCTGGGAAGAGAGATGATGTAAACAGCTAACAGTAGACAGGATAACATAATAAGAAGCAATAGCAAGGCTCTGTAAATTAATAGTTATCAGTAATAGTTTATGCAATCTACCTACTCTGTGCTTCATTTTTTCTTTTCTCCATTTCAACTCCTATACATTGCCTCAGCACTTGCCCTGGGAGCAGTTTATACATTGCCACTTCTGCAACATATATGTTTTAAGTGTGTCATAGATGCGCACAGACACAGGTGCAGCACAGCCCTCATTACCCTGCCTGTCATCAGACACAGATTTAAAAGAAGGAATTATAAGTCCTTCTGAAGTACCTTCCCTTTCATGAATGCTGCAGTCCTCACATTATCCTAAAAAAAAAGTGATACCATACAACTAGTTTGAGCTCGACTAGACTTACAGGTGAAAAAACCTTCCTTGTCTTCCCACTGAGTTGTCTGTACAAACATCCCACCATCCTCACATATACAAGCCACTTCCTCAATGTATATTACATCTTTTCCTCAACATTTAGAAAGCATTCTCACATTTGGATGGCTCAGAAACATGGATTTCCACTCGCTCTCAGTCCCAAATTTGCAATACCCAAAGCATAGTCATTGGCCCTCAGAACATATCTTTCTAGATATTATAAAGGCACAAAGATTAATATATCAGTAAGGTAAGACTATTAATATATCGGGTTATAGTAGAACTAAAAGAATCATTTGGACCCTGGTTGTCTTTCTTACACAATAAGTTTGAAGTGTTATGGAGGATACCTTTCTTAAAAAAAGAAATTCAGTTTGGGTCCTTTAAATTCAAATAACTCAACTTCCTTACTAGCTCAGAATATTTATTCTGTTACTAGGGATGGGGAAGTGGTGTGTGTGTGTGATATACAAAAATTGTGAGGGGCTCCCACTGTTACTTTCCAGTAAAATAAAAAGGTTAAAATGCCTGATTTGGATGAAAACAGAACTCATACTCTTGAGGCAGAGATGATCTTCATTATAAAACTTCACCTAGAGGCAGTCAGTGTATCAGGTGTATGGACTCTCATTTAAAAAATCCCTGTAGCTTTTTGGAGGATTGGTCTGGGTATTGTTTTGGGATGTGGGCTGTGCATTTTTTTTTTTGCCTTTCAGTAAATTTGGGGAAATGTTAGTGGAGTCACATCATATATTCTCTTTATATTACTCCAGAAGCAGCTGAAGTTTCTTTGAAGATGCTCTTTAACACAATGTAGATACTTGGCAGTCATCTACAGAGAGAGTTGAAACATTCTAGAAATGCTCCAGGAACAGATACTTCAAAGACACCTTCGGATCTGAAAGCTCAGTTCCCTTCCAAAGAACCTTTTAATAAATATTCTTAAAAATTGGGAAACTCAACATTCCAGCATGAGCCATTTCCACAAAATCATGACAAAGGATTAAAGTTGTGAGACACAAGAATTTAAAATTTATACACTGGTATCTTTTTATTCATTCATCCTTCTTCTTAACACATAAATAAAGTCTGAGAATCTCTTGCAGAGTCTTTATTCCTGAAACTGAAACCTTATGGAAAAGAAACTTGCAACATGCCTACCCCCATGGCTTGAAGTGTAAATTTCCATGTGGGAGAGATAGTTACTTCCTTTTCTATCTCCTTAGGGTCAGTAAAAATAAAAGATTAGGCATCAGTTTTAGGGTCTTGTTTTGTCATATGTCCGAGTATATGCCTCATTCTCCCTTGACTAGACTGTGAAAGTAAAAAGCCTCCACAGAATTCACAGGGTCCTTCAGCTCTCACTTCTCATCTCAGGGGAAGCCTCCTCCCCTCCAAAACCAAAGAAACTCCCAGAATTCAACAAGCCCTGATTCTAAATCAACAGCTGCTACTGCTACTCAACCAAGTTTTAGAAAAAAAAAAAAATGCTGAGAGAAAAATGCTACCAAAGCATTTTAACATGATTGCATGCTTGCTGAAGAAGGTTCAGATTCTGAGCTAATCTGATCACTGGGACTTGTTTCACTATATCACACTGCAGATCACCAAACTGCTTTCCATACTTCTTGCTCTGTTAGCAAATCATGATCTCCTGTCAAAAGTATAGCCATGGAACAGGAAGCATGGAGCTTTTTGCATCGTCAGGGTTACCACTAGTTAAGCAACACTAGTAAGAGCCAAACTTCCCAGAAAGTCAGAGATGTTTTAAGTTGTATTACCCTGAAATCAGCTTATGGGCATCTCCAATGATATGAGCAGAATCTGAATCAAGGTCTTAGGTACACTGTATTACAGCTACTTTAAATTATGGCCACCTGTTGAGCAAAAGCTCTCCTTTGGGATGATGACACCAAGCTGAGTGGTGCAGCTGACATGCCTGAAGGGCAGGATGCCATTCAGAGAGACAAGAAGAAGCTTGATAAGTGGGCTTATGTGATCTCATTAAGTTCAACAAGGGCAAATGTAAGTGCCTGCATCTGTGTCAGGGTAAACCCTGGTATCAGTATAGGCTGGTGGATGAAGGGATTGAGAGCAGCCCTGTGGAGAACAACTTGGGGATACTGGTAGATGAAAACCTGACATGAGCTGGCAATGTGTATGCACAGTCCAGAAGCCAAACCATATACTGGGGTGTATCAAAAGCAGCATGACCTGCAGGACAAGGGAGGTCCTCTGATGAGATCCCACCTGAAGTACTGCACCCAGCTCTGGAGTCTTCATCACAGGAAAAACATGGACCTGTTGAAGCGGGTCCACAAGGGCCACAAAAGTGATCAGAGGGCTGGAACACCTCTCCTGTATGAAGAAAGCCCAAGAGTGTTGAAATTGTTCGATCTGGAGAAGAGAAGGTTACAGAGACCATAGTATAGCCTTTCAGTACTTAAAGGAAACCTATAAGGTGAGGACAGTGTTTTTATCAAGGCCTGTTGGAGTAGGACAAGGGGTGATGGTTTTAAGCTAAAACAGGGGAGATTCAGCCTAGAGAAGAGGAAGATTATTTTTTTTTTTATGAGGGTGGTAAAACCGTGGCACAGCTTGCCCAGAAAGGTGGTAGAAGCCTCATTCTTGGAAAGATTAAAGGTCAGATTGGATGGGTCCCTGAGGAACTTGATCCAGTTAAAGGTCATCTAGTCCAACACCCCTGCAGTGAGCAAGGATATCTTTAAAGGCCCTTTCCAACCCAAACCACTCTATGATTCGGTTTCATATACAAATTTCTACATAGTGTTTTGTTATGATGATAGCTTTTGTTTTTAACAGGCTTTCTGACAAGAAAGCAAATGCAATCAGATGATAAGTACAGGCTTAGTAAAAACTGACCATGCTTTCAAAGTAAGTGTACATGTCTGATAACAGTACATAAAACAATACCCTTGTTCCTTTTCTCAATAGAAAGAAATGTTAACAGGGAGCAAACCAAAGGCAGGAAGGGAAGGGAGGTGCCAGGGATTCCTAGGATGTCTGATTTACTGTAAGTGGGCTTTATTTCCCAATGCACTTTGTTCCATAGTGGTTGCAAGGGGCAAGACCACCAAACAGACTGGCAACAGGTATGGCTGCTGGTTTACAAGAAATATAGCGAAAAACAGTCTAAGGTTTTGTACAATACTCTAAGTAACCCTTTGTTTTCATGTTTTTCCGCACAGATAGAAGACTCTGCTTGAGCAGCAGTAATGACAGATAGTTGCCACACCAATAGTTATCATACCAAATCCAATCTGTTTAGCTTCATTTAAACAAGCTAGATTTCTAAAGGTTTTGTTATCCCTTGAGCTGGAAGAAGAACATCTCTTATTTATATTAGTTGCTTAAGACTCCCCTGTGTTATGTGCTGCACAGTGGTATAGTGAGAGCGTTCCATCCCGAATCACTCGCCATATAAACAGTAGAGATACAGGAGATATTTTTCTTGCTTCTAGTAATACAGATCCAAGTCACGGGATGACTAAGAATCTTGCTTAAGGTCATACAGGATACCTGTAGCACAGCTGCAATATTACTTTAACTCAGGCCTGCCACATCCTGCTACAGCTGTCTACAAACAGGATTGGTGTCACCCCTCGAGAGAGACTGAAGAGTCACTGCAGGTTCACAGAGGTAATGTTCCTACTGACTTGTAGTTCTGTCAGTTCTATCCATGTGCAGCCCCAGGCTTATTCCAAACATTAGAATTATTCAAAGCTCCCAGTGAAGTTGGCTCCGTGTTTGTTAGAAGCATTTGTAACACTTCAAAGGCAGCTCCTTCACAGCAGTCTCCTACCTCTAAACCCAGTGTGCCCATTTCCCATAGCCAGAATAAGCAATGCTTTAAAGGAATGCCTACATATATTCCTTTAAATATGAACCCTATGTAATTTTACAATTATAGTAAGATGAGATAAAGGCACGATTAAATTCTCAGCACAAACTAGTCACTGCATACAGGAGAAGGGGAAAATTGTCCATTAGACGCCTGACATAGCTGCAGTGACACAAATCCTTCAAGCAAACCCAGTGCTACTGAACATCAGTAGTACTCTGTGGGTTTGGAGAATACCACAAAGACCACATGAACATTATTAAGCACAAGGTAAAGCTGTAAACATTTTAACAGTAACCATGGCACTCTGAGAGGCCCTATTACCCAGTGTGGTGTGCTCTGATCTGGCAGTTCCCCCCCCTCAGGACCTTCTTTCCATCACAGCACAGCTTGTAGGCCACAATAACCATCATTTCCAGAATAGATGTGTACTCACCACTGTATTTCAAGGGGCACTTTGGATATATGGATATACCTGCCATTTCCACATGCCATTAATTCTGGGACATAAAATAACTGAGAGCAAGCCCCAGCATTTCATCAGTCTGACAAGTGCTAAAGATTCATTCTGTGAAAGTGAGCTTATGTTCAACTGCTTAGCATAATCAGGGCCTCCATTGTAGACATGGGCAGTATCACACATTAAAATTAGGCTTGGTCACAAAGTATCGCATACAGAATCTGCTTGATTGAAAGTAAACATTGACTGTATATTCTAGTACAGCACAAACAGCAATATTTTTAATTTTTTTTAACCTGTACAACTATTACATATGTACTACTTATAAAAAACCCTAAGCTAGCAAAATTCACTTTAAAATGTATTAAAGGATCATTACCACACTCAGTTTAAGAGCAGGACTGATATAAGTGCTAGCACAAAGCATCAACAAAGCAGAGAGTAAATCTTTTAAGTCCGGAAAAGGCTCTTCATACATTATTTTTCCTTCTACAAAGCAACAATGTAATCGTCAAGCAAACAGAGCAAGTGAAGGAGTGATTGACCGAAGGCCAGGCTTATTTTTCAGTAATGTAAATGCATTCACTGCCTGTAACAACCAGCAAGTTATTTCTTTCCACGGTCTTCCTGTTATTTCAGCTTCTGGAAAGAAAATCTAGCTGAAAAGACGATATCTTTGCATGGATGCATACATTATATATATGTATTTTTTTGTATCCACACACATAGGGAGTAAGGGTGTTTAGACATGCGGTCTCCAGCATCTGACCTTCTCTGTGAACTTTTTTTTTATAAAGTATGTAGGATAATGGTTACTGTCGATGTATGGCTGTTCTCTAGGACAGCAAGGAAATGAGAGACAAAGAACAAGTTTGAGAAAATCCTGACAGACTTTACACTGGTTTAAACCACTCCAGTAATGGGAATCTCACTATCAGCAGGCACTTGTTCACTGATATATAGATCATTGGTTCAGTCCACCTTCAAATCACCAGCAAGCTGCTGTCCTCAAACCTCTGATGATAGGACTTCTCCTAGTAAGGATCTGGGCAGCCTCCCTCCAAAGAGAGGAAAGTGTGAAGCATGGGAAATTTCAAAGCAGCAGACAGAAAAGGCTTTGCAGGGAAGAGGAGACAGATCTTTATATAGGCCCAGACTGAGCCAGGTATGTAAACATTTGCACAGCTATAAGCTGTAGGAGTACTCTCGTTGTAATCAACAAGATCTCTTAAACATGCTTAACGTGAGGCTTATGCTTACATACCTGGCATAAATGGAGACAGAACAAGCAACCATGGGGCCTGCTTGCAGGGGGGTTTCCAGCACCCATGGACATGGAGTGACAGGGCCACAAACCCAGCTCAACATTTCCTAAGAGCAACTGATAACTCTGGATGGACGGTTAGGGTAAGGCTGATATTTAGCGCTACTGAAATAAATATCCAGGAAACATGTATATAATGTATATGTATTCTTGCTTGTGTATGTATATATATGTGTGTGCACACATACATCTATTTCTATTTAGAGATATAAGCAAAAATCAGAGCATAAACTTACAAGATCAGGACTCACAACTTGTGAGGTTCCCCCAAAGCTACCGGCTAATGCTGATACAAACTGGGATCTAAATGTCAAGTACAAATGATGCTCAAATAGTACTTAATTAAAACAGAAGGGAAATAGTGTTCATATATTAATTCAGTCATACACAAAGTTTTAAACATCCACAGCAAGCAGCTAACTTACCCTTCAAGCATTCCAGCAACTTTAAGCATTTTCAACCTAATGGCTTTTCATTCCTAAAAGTACCACATCTCTGCATGCAAACAAGAAGTCATCTTGATCTCTCCAGGTTTGTTAGGTCACATATCTTCTGTCCAGGTATATCCCCTACCTTCCTCTTACATTCTGTAGCCTAGCACATTATAGTGCATAGGTAATTTGTTCTACAAAAGTGAATCTTGCTCTCAGCAATATCCCACCAAAGGACACCAATAACAGAAGAAATCACAGATCGAGTAGAAACTCTGAATGTTTCAGTGAAACAGACATATTAATTAAATGTAGTTTAGCATAAAAATATATTTGAGACTCTCAGCTGCAGTCATAGTTATCTGTGCAGCAGAAGCAGACCTTTGACCAGTGTTTTATACTGATGGAAATACTAAAGTCAATACTACATAAAAGGAATACCTGATATATCGCATACTATGAAAAAGGAATGAATTAAAATTAATGGACATATGGAATCCACATGTATGAGTAAAAGTTGAGGGTTAATTATTCATATATTGTTATACAATCAATGAAGAGAGATTAAACGCCAAGCTGCGCTCCAGAAATTTAAGTCTGTAAGAATCCACCATTAATCTTGAAAAAGTAGATTAATTACACACACCAGAATGTTTTAGTACCATTATGCTCTAACAACAACAAAAAGATGCAGTAGTCACATCATCCAAATGAATACCCATTTTCTAAAGAAAAACAAGAAGAAAGTGCTCATGTCTAGAAATTGATTTAACTAAAAAAACCCCAAACCAACTCTTGCTTTTTCCCCCCAAGAAATTAATTTAATTTTTGGTTTAAGGAATTTCTTTGTGTTGCCAGAATCCACAAATACAGATTTCGTTTCTTCAAGTATTAGTTGATTTTCTTCTTGAAAAAGGAAATACACCACATCCATTAAAAAGGACAAAAAAAAAAAAAAAAAAGAAAAAATCAAATTGCTGTTCTTCTGTCAAAGAAAGGTCAGGAAACACTAGTCCTCTACTTTAGCATGCAGAACTTTTATTCTGACTCTGTAACTCTCGCCAAAATCCATTCTTTATCTCAGGCAGATAAAAAAAATGTGTTTAACATAGAGCACCTTATTCTTGTAAACATTCACATAGTTTTCTGAAAGTTAACAGATGCATCAGAAAGAGTAACAAGAAACTGAACTTTCAGAAAGGTTCTCAAGTTCTGGTCTCTTCATTTATTGCTGTTAGTTCCCATGCAACCAAACAGAACTGGGGTTGCTTTTCAGGCAAAACTTCTGCCATCTACATCAAACTCAGAAATGTGGAGTGCCGTGATTTAAACTCCATTGGATTATATGGCTGCACCTCCTTAGATACCTTCCAGGGATCTCTTTTCAGAGCAGAAATGCATGTTCTGTAATAAGGGAGATAGGACAGCTTCACCATTAGCACCACTGTTAAACTAGCAGTGTCCTGCTGACAAGGATGGTTACTTTCCTAATTATGGTAAGAGTGACCACAGTTCATGGCTTCACTGCATTTGGGACTAAGTGTGCTCTTAAACAACATGTCTCTGGCAGTTTTAACCTGGGAGGTTAAGTCTACATCCTTCAAGATCTAAGAAGCTGTACTAGAAGACAGGACATTACTGCCTAATGGTCAGTGCTGTCATGATGGCTACCCAACTACTAGCCGCAGCCCTCTAATCATTTACCTATGTGGAAGCACCCTGCTGCAGACTCCCATCAACACCTTGTATGGACCACTGTGGGCCTTGGGCCTTATTACTCCCACCCAGTGGAAGTACCACGTGAACACAATCTCTGGTTTCCAGTGGAGGAGATTGAAAGCAGAAATCCAGCCACTGGGGCAATTGGAGGGAAGAGCTAGATTCAGTTAAGTACCCCCTGTCTCTGCTCTGATTTGGCAAGAGTTAAAGAAGTTAGAAGTTTAGAGAAAACAAATGTCCTGTTATTTTAGAAAAGTTAATTCCTGGAATTATTGCTGCCGGGGGGCCACAGCAACAGAGCAAACAAAAAGGGAGAGATTCAGGGTAATTCTTTCCTATCAAGTTGGCATATGCCCCAGAGATTGTTCAGCAATTCTCTGGGATCAGTGAGAGAAAGTCAGCTGTGGGAACCTAGCCTTGCCTTTGCAAGCATCAGCAACCTTGTAAACACCCAGTAAAATGGCTCCAAATTGAGCAGAAACATAAAACTGGGCTGGGCTCCCAGATGGTGTGAACTGGTGTCATTCCACCCACAGAAAGCCAAGCTTCACGGTTTCAGCTCTCCTACTGCAACTGCACTTCCAGATATAAGTGGCCCATCCAGGCTATGGTTCAGCTCTGAGCAGGCTTTGCAACTTGACTGCCTGCAGAGGGTCTTTGGGAATCTCCCTCTCAGGCCTTCATGAGCAGCAGAGTTGTTCCCCAGCTGCAGCAGACACGTGGTTCTGTGATACTATCTTAGACCATATCAGAAATGAGGAACTGGCCTTAGATAGGACATCCTCAAGCTGTCCAGTAGCACGATGCCACAGGCCACCATGCTGGAAGGAGCATATTTGCCTCTTATCAACAATAAAAAGGTGGCAAAGGAAGATAATGCTTCAGTCAACCACACAGGATTCACCCAGGTGCCATTAGACAGAGCTAAAAGCCAGGACAGAGACAGAACAGTTAAACTGAATTCCTCGCAGAGTACCCATTAAAAGAAAAACCCTTGTCTTTAGCCAAGTGCAAATCCAGTACTCTACAAAAGCAAATTAAAGTGGCTGGAACCGAGCTTTTCTGAAGCAGTTTACATTGGACAGATCACAAGAACAATAATCACAAAACATGCTTTCTGTGAACCTTCCAAATTATCACGTCTTCTTTTGACAAAACCAGAAAACATTTAGAAGGGGAAAGAAAAGTCTGAAATCTAAGGGATAAGTGCAAGGCAGATTTAAGGGTTAAGAGTCTGAAATAAAGACAAGAAAAAAAAAAAGTCAAGTCTTTTGAGTTTATCCCAAACTCATAGTGATAGAAGAAATCAGATACTTTCTGGGTGACAAAGTCCAAAAGCACACAAAAGACAGCCAATTTTCTCAGAATTTATAGCTGATGAACAAACCACTAGTTATTCACATCACTGTAACATCCAAACAAAATCAGTACCTCGTTATGCTGGTCAAACACACAGAAACAGGCGGTCCCCCAAAGAGAGTACAAAGTGACTGAACAAACCAGAGAACAGGAGGAGGCATAACAATCCAAGGTAAATCGTTGATGGAGCAGGTAAGCAGAGAGCTCAGGGGATGCCCTTTTGTGCCCTCACAAACCACCTGCTGTGAATTTCTGAGCATTAGTTTCAGGTGAGACACATCATTGCACTGTGGTCTTTTTACACTTACAGATTTGCCGTGCTGTTAAAGCTCTTGCAGTTTTCTTGGCTTTCTTTCCTAAAGGCAGGCTTTCTGTCAAGTTTGGGAGCAAAATAAATCAAGGAGCAGTTAACACTCAAAGATTTAGCATGATAAGAGTGGCTCAAATCACGAAGCTAATGGCCTGCAGGAATTGCCCTGCCCCACAGCCTAGCAGCCCCCCTTCAGCCCTGTATAGCTTTACAAGGCATCTCAGCTGCGTTGGACTGAATTTCAGGAGACCTTTCCTTTCCAAGACCAAAACACCTTTCAGCTTCCAAATACCCTACAAGGTCTCCTTCATCTGTTCCCACAGATTGTTGTTCCCCATCCCCACACCTACAATGTGTTTTCCCTACAAACCTACATCTTTCCTTACCAGGTGCAACTCTGTGAGCCCAGCTGACTCCTAACCCACTTTATTTAGTGGCACAGAGGTCCATGCCCCTTGTGATGCCCGTCACTGCCTTGCTCACAGAAGGAAGGACTCCACTGTGTCCCAGGAACAACCCTGATAGCCCTCACCTCTGCCTTAATGCTATTTTGGAGCTGCTTTTAAGGGAGTCAAGCTCCAAATGCAACGTTGGGGCGCACACATCCTGCCGCTCTGCTGGAGCAAATACCCTTTGCATTGGCAGAGTAGTCTGGAGATGTAAAAGCGAGGACATTTTTCAGATGGTTATATCTAAAATAAGTATATTTTGAGCTGAAATAATCTCACATACTTTAAGTTTCTTCTGAACTCTGAATGAGAAAAAATAAGATTTCAGTATGGCAGGTTGAAAGATGAGTTACTGACACCAATGTTTGAACAACAGCCTGAGTTCTTGATTTTTCTTCCTTTGGAAGCTGATGCAGTTCCACACTGACTTGCATGGGAATGGAAATAGTTTCCTTTAAATGTATGGTTTGACATGACTGTGTAGGTCATTTAATTTCTCTTCATTTTTCAGCAGATTGCAAAACTAAGTATTCGCTGAAATAAAATGCAATCTTTATTTATTTTCAGTATTTATTTTCAGTAACTAATTGGTGAGGCTCAAATGACAGGCTTAACACATGTTGAGCAGTTTTAAATTTCATCTGTATTTGAACGTGCAAGATTTTAATCCACTTTTCATTTCTATTCCTTCTTCTTGAGTTCAAATATTTCATTATTTCCTGGAATGCATATGAGCATTACAAATATAATCAGACTGAAACCCACTTTCAAAACATTTTGGCAATACAGATTCAGACCTGCTTTTAAGCGTAGGCCAGATTTCACAATCATTTGTATCCAGGAAGTTCAGAGAGCTCCACATGCACACCTTGAAAGCAGAAACAAACCATCTGAAATTAATGAGATAAGCGTGGGTCCCATCTTTCTATTTGGGAAATGTGAAGTGAAAAGTTCAAACCCAAAAACTATTTATAAAATCAAAACTATTAATTAAATGCTGAGCCAGAATGTATCAAAGGCAAAGGAAGTAATTCCATGTGCTCCACTTGGCATGTGATCCGGCCCTTCATTTGAAATTTTGCAGGATGAGGAATATGGAAAAGAACAGTGTTACCTTCTGGGTTTCAAAAGGCAAAGTCTCTTGTCCAGCCTTCTAAGGAAGTTTTCTAACCCAGTGATCAGCACATACCTCTAGAGCAGGTAACCGATGCCGAATGATTGCCTAGCTCAGTTGAGTATATTTTCCAAGATCTAGAGAGCTTCTGTTTGCAGTCAGTTCTCCCTGGGCAGCAGGGGTAGATCTGCTTGATACTCTATCCTTGTGTCTGTCCTCCCCTGTGTAATTTCATCTCTCTGCTTGGTAACCACCAAGCACACAACAGTGGCTAAACCATGCAGTGCCCCAGGCCTTCCTGCATCCCTATTAAAATCCCTCCACTGGGCTAGCCCAGGTCACTGGAAAAGGACAGGCTGGCTGTCTTTTCATGGCTGTGCTCAGTCACCACAGTTTTAATGCTACATACCACTATTAGAGCTACCAGAAGGATCAACATATATGAGATTTTTCTCAATACCAAAGCCTCTCCCTCTTTCTCTCCTGTCCTCATTTTGTCTTTTCTCTTTCACATTTTTTTTCTCTTTTTTTTTCTTTTACTTATTTTCTTTCTTCTTATTTTCCTTTTCTTTTCCCTTTTTCCCTTCCTTTTGCTTTTTTTTCCATCTCCATTTTTCTCTTTTGTCTTGCCTTTCTTTTTTTTTCTTTTTCCCACCTTAGATGTAAATTCATCTTTTTTTTCAGCTTCTTCTAGTGCTAGCAGTAGGTCTTCCACGAAATATACATTGCAGCTAATCTCCCTAACCTTAAGGTCACTATCCCAGTCAGAAAATGCGACTTGACTTTCTGAACTTTCTGCAGTTGCTGCCATAAAGGCCAATCTCTAGAATTTTGTGATCTCAGTTTTATACATAAGCAACCACTAGGTACAAAGATACTATCTGTTTATACCCAAATGATCTGTGGAGGTCTTTCACAAGCCCTTTGGGGAGGCTCCTCTCTACTTCAGTAATGGGAGATTGGGAAACTGCGGTTGTTCACATTGGTTTTACGGGAAAAATAGAATGTCCTCACTTTGCAAAACAATTTAACTTCTCTGCTATGCTGCAACACATGTATTTTTAAATCAGCACAATGGCTTTGCAAGACAGACAATGGTTTCCATCTGTTTAAACAGAGATGGCCTCTGCTATCAGGTCAGCTTGCAATCTCTAGTTTGTTCTTCTGATTGGAAAGTACTAAACTCCATACGTACAGCTTAAAAGAAGGTAACAGGACTTGCCCAGCATCAAAGAGGGAATCTGTGGCATGTAGATTTTCAAACAGTTCTCAGTTAGCCCAACAACTACTGGACCAGTCTTCTTTACATAAAGATATATCCTTAAAAGCTCTGGAAGTCAAGAGAGCTGTGATAAATTCCAGCATTTCAAATCCTGCTCCTGTATCTGCTGCTACCAATCTTCATCCCACGGTAAGGGTTCAGTTTCTGGCTCCTTCTTTTGTGAAGAATTTGAAGAACTGCCTTTAATTTTATTTGTAGAAAGAGGTGTGAAATGCACTTGAAGAGACCAGTTAAGACTGCTTTCAGTCGAACAATACTTATTTTCCTAACACTGCAAATGTTTATATCCAACCTATTCAAATGCATGCTGCATAACATGAAAGAGCATCTATTTCCATTTATCAGGTAACACCAGCTCGATTCCAGCATTCAGCTCTGATTGAGTGCCCAGGTAGTACTATCAATAAGCAGATATTTAAAAAATCATAATCAGAATTTACTTCCAACAATTTCTGGGGAAATAAAAAAGAAAAAAAAAAGAAAGAAAGAAAAAAATCATCTCCCTAAAGCCCAGAGAACCAAGCTGGAAAGATTCCAGGCCTGCAAGTAATGATCTGCATTTTGTTCCACAGACAACTATACATGCAAGAGATGTTGCCAGCTCTATCAATTTTGTAACAAATTTGCTATTGCTTCTTCTCCTTTTAAAATGTCATCTAGGTGTATTATTTTATTGTACTATTTAAGAACTCTTCTGAGTTTTTAACTGCTTCTGATTGTTTTAGGGTCTGATTCTGGGAAGTTGAGTATTTACGGTTAGCAATAGTCCACATTTCTCACAATCAGCTACGCAGAATAAAAGGTTAGGACTTCTTTCTTCAAAGACAGTTAAGTAAGTGAGTCGTCTATTTATGTCACCTACTGACATTGTTAATAGTATGGTTGTTAATGCAAGTACAAATATCATATAAAGCTTCAGGGGCATTTAAGAAACACCTAAATGTTAGATAATCTTATAATTTAAAGTGAAGTGCAATGATGAGAGACAAAACACTTTCTAACATTATCAAAGAAACAAAATCCCAATGGTTAAAGGTTTCTGGATGACAGCATAGAGAATGATGAAAACTTTTCCCATAGGAAGTTAAAGAAATTAGGGTTTGTGTACCTGGAATGTCTCTGATTATTTTAAAGCATCTTCAGAGAGCAAATATGTTAATAGTTTGTCTATAAGCAAAATATATAATCTGGCATATTCAGAAACATGACAAAAAATCAAGAAGCTGACAGGCTCAGACTCAAAGTCCGCTGAAATCAATGTGAATTGATGGTCAGAGGTACAATGTTTTGGAAACACGTGCTCTACAACTCCACAAATGCAGTTGTAAATGCAAAAGCAACAACCAGTGAATTAGGAGATAATTGGCAGAGCATGATTCCATAAAACCACAAACAATGAGTAAGCAAGCAGGAGAGAATCTTCAAAAGTATTAACAAATGCAAATTTGTTAACAAATTAACATTTTGTACAAATTAACATCAGTGACTGAGAGTAGCAGGTCCTCACACCTCACCAGGTCTAACCAGGATCTGCAACCAGGATCTGCTTCCATTCTGCTTGGTCATGGAAGCTCTTGCCAGCTCTGCTGCTGTTCCAGCCAGAACTGTTCTGCAGAGGTATCGGGAGACCTGGGCTGCACACAAGGGCTGCAGATAATACATTGAACTTTCCTACCATACCACAGAGTCTGGCGTTTTCTGTCAAAACTTTAACCAAGTATAAGTCTCAAACAGTGTTTTCTCTTTATCTTGGTTATTCTTAAGGTCCTTTCTCTATCTCCCCACCAAATATGACCCTTAAAGCACAGAGGATGTAGTATAGTATCTATGTTACACCAAGCGGGCAGACTGCCTGGGAGTACAGGCACTTGGACAATGGGTTTTGTTCCTGAAAACCTGAATTCAGAAAAATGGTGCCCCAGTGACTCATGTAGAGTTTTGTAGAGTGACTGCTTCATGATCTTGTTTTCCTCTGGCTAGATTGTATTTCCCATTAAGCAGCACAGTACATACACTCTCATGATAAACTCATATAATCTATCGCAGGAGTCCTGTGGCCACCTGGTCTGAAAGTGGTATGAAATACCTGAACTGGGACTTGCAGGAAGCTCCACAGTGGCACTGCTGAATCAGTATTTCCATCTTCCAGCTAACAGCCTTAACTTTTAGTTTTGGGAGAAAGAAAGGGTTTTGATGAGAAGTACAAAAATTTTATCAGAGAACTGTCACTTTTCTCATACAACATTTGCTTTAGTCAGAGGCTCAATCCTCCAGGAGAAGAGTCAGTGGGAAATGTGCACACTACTCTGCCTTTTTATGCACAACTTTTTCATGTAAAACTTTAGCTTCTCCTAAAGTGGATCTGCAAGAGATGAGAGACACACATATGTTCCTCTACCAGGTTACACATCGTCAAATTTTCTTCTTGTACTTTAAAGCTCTTTTGGACACTTTAGTGTAGTTATTGGATAGACAAATAGTAACTTAGCTGAAGCACAGATGCGATTGCAGGGAAGTGGGCTTCTCCCAGCCTGCTTGCCTGAGTACCTTGTAAATAAGCTGTGTGACACTGCTGGCTGTAAATCAGACCATCACAAAGGCCTTTTAAGGCAGGCAGTTTAGTATATCCTTTACCCTATGATTGTTAAGAATTTCTTGTTAATTAAAGGCTGATTGGTGCTTGCTGATTCACTTTTACCTGTATCACTGGAGAAAGAAAAGAAAACTCCTAAAAATTAACAAATTGTCCTCACCTCAACCCTTGCTTGGTCCCCCTTCAATGCTTGACGCAGCCTATGCCAAAAAAAAAAGAGATCTTGTTGAAAAAGTTTCATTGTCCTTGGCATGTGTGATCCCAGGCATTTTTCTCACACGTCTGATCCAAGTTCCAGTCACAACAGGAGCATACAGTAATTGAACTGATTCGTTGTCAGCTTTAAGAAGGTGACTGTATCACTGTTTATCAGTGTATTTTTATCACGTTGGCCAGTATCATGCATCCTCTGTGTAGGGAGGTTACTTGATCCTGCAGGAACTGCTCTGAGCTTGGTTGATTTTTTTTCTATTTATTTTTTTTTCACCAGCTAATAGCGTTTAGCATTTCACCAGGCTACATTAAACTCAATGTACAAGCAGTTAAGAAAAGTACTGTATCTGGCACTGTTTAATGTCACTGACATGAAATGTGAGCAGCTGTGCCAGCATTCCTGAACTCTAAAAGTACTTTACCTTTCCTCTGTCTTTTAGCAATTAAAATTTTAATACATTTTGGGGAAATAAATGCATTTTAATACAGTGCTATAATGTTAGGAAGGATTAACTGTGTCTTGTCATTTAGATATTAAAAGCAATCATGGCCATGTTAGTCCTAGAGATTCCTAGTTGCCTTTTATCTCCAAGTTCCCCAGGCTGAAGATATACATGCTCTGTGATATATATGCTCTGTGAGTGGCAGAGCTGTATGACAATTTAATGAAAATGCTCTCCCCAGTTTTTGTGTATGCATGCACCCTCACTGAAAGAGTTATTAGGACTGTGACTTCAGCTTTAGCACACTATCATTAGATATCCCTAGGATGAGCTTTAATCTTTGACGAAGCAAAGCCAAAACTCTGATTAATACCAACAGGCACAAAAAAAACTGTTTCAATGAACTTATAAAAGAGTATCTTTATATTTCGTATGTAAGTCAAGAATGGGATATTTTCCCTTTCTCTGCCTGTTTCTATGCTTTAAAAAAAAAACAAAAACAACTGTTGTTTTTGATTTTATAAACTTGAGAAGAAAATGAGCACTTGTCTTCCATCACAATTACATGATCACTTTCAACAGATCAGTCCTCACATGAATATGGCTTCACTGGCCTTTGCACATAGGCTGGACAGCTGCTGAGGTTGGTGGGCTTTGCTACTGGGTCGCTTGTTCCTCCTGGACACTAGTCAAAAAAAGATCTACTTTTGAATGTTAGTTCTAGGGCACCCATTACAGACAAACGTGCAGGGCCTTCCCAAATGCATAGGAAAATTCTGGAGAAGAGAGACCAGGAACAAAATCTGCATAGGAGAAAAAAAAAAATCCATTACTGTCCATGTACATGTTGTTTGATTTGAATTTTCTTCTGATGTATTGAAATATTCCTCAGTAAGATCCTTAGGTTGTGCAAACCCAGCCTGACTCCACCAATTTCTCAGTTTCCTGGGTGATTTATACCTGGTGAAGAGCTTTACTAGTTTGCATGGAAAAGAAAGGAAGACAGTTATATGAGGGCTAAGGGAAAAAAAAAATATATAGTCAAGACAATACAAGAACAATGGGATCCCCCAACGCAGAGAATGGAGACACAGGGGCCGTGGACCATGGAGTTAGAACAGATGCCAAAATGCAAATCTCCCTTTCCAGTGGTAGTTATAGCTTCCTGTCAAACTGCTATAGGTGGCTTCAGTTTTGAACCAGACAACAGGTGTGTCCTGTATCTCTCTTTTTTCCTAACACAGTGATGTGTAAATGGAGTCAAATTAAAACCAATACCACACACTGTCACATCATGGCAGCACTAACAGATTCTTTTCCAATTTAAGAGGGAAAACCAAACATTCCTTGCCAGAGACATCTGTGTATAGTCATTCCTAACTACAATATCTTCCTTGAAATTGGAGGGATCTCAATTTATGTGATCCAGAATCCCATGTGATAGTTGATTTCCAGTTTCGTGGTACAAGAGAAAACCATTTTGATATTATGAGATTGTCAAACTGCTCTAGAGACATGTATTCCTAAAGGTTCTTGGGAAAGGTGCAGTAAATTTTCTAAGTACTCTTCTTCTGCATTTATTTGTTCATTTATAAAGGAAATGGATAACATAACAGATTAGATACCATCATGACAATTAGTTAACTGTCTTCCAAATCATACAAAAACCAACTTCTGAAAGGGAAAAATTCCTTGATCAGACATGGGAAGCTACAGGACTTTTTAGGGCCCCTAACACCCATCTAGTTAGAGGCTTTCATTGATTTCTGACTTAAGGAAGAGATAGCAACAATCTGTGTGTGAGAGTACAACTTAAACACTGAGAAATGGTATCTGGATTTCTCCTATTGCAATAAGTACTTGAAGTGAGACAAAATAATGTCTCTGATTATCCCTTTAGGCATTGACTATCAACATAAAAGAGAGGAAAACAGGAATAAAAGAAAAAGAAAGGGAAACACTGTTTGTGTGTGAACTCTGCATGAAATACATTATGGAGTTAATAGCCTGATATTCAGCTGATTTAAACCAGCGTTGTTACATTAATATCAAAGAAGCTTTGCCAATTTACTAAGGATGTGGTGATTAGCTAGTTCCATTGCCTGGAAAAGTACAGGAAAAAAAAAAGAATTTTTCAGAAATCCTTGAACAAACCTGAGCAATATTTTCCTGTATCTTATGTACATTAGTCTTAGAAATGGGAAGAAAAGAGCCCTTTACAAAGTAAAACCAGCAAATTTAATTCTGACTGTTACCTGACAGATTTAAATAGTTGTCATTTATTAAACAAAGTTCAGTTCAGTATCAGATTATCCACTGTGTCAAGATGAATTCAAATTGCTGTTTTTCTCATTAAAAAAGGGATGTTCCCCTTAGATTAAAAGGAAGGTGGACTATATCAAAAACTCTTCCAATCCAGTTTCAGTTCTTCCCCTATGGTATCCCTATTCTCAATTCAGACCTTATTTCTATATTTATTTAAGGAGTGACTCTTCCAGAATCTCATGATGTCTTTAGCACATGGACAGACTATGGAGTTTGGTGCCAGGAATGCAGTGCAAGAGGATAAAAAAAAAAAAAAAAGAATAAAAGCAAAAAAAAAAAAAAGATCTAAAAGAAAAAAAAAAAAAAAAAAAGAAAAAAAAAAAAAAAAAAAAAAGAGATCTAAAAGAAAAGAACACAAAAACACAGAAAACAAGCAAACAAATGAACCAAAACATACTGAGCTTCAAAAATGAGCAGCCACAGTGGGGTTCCACTGCAATTTGATTATGTAATAACCTCTTTTCTTCCCCAGAAGGTAACGCAGAGTTGTGAAGTTCAAATGTAATACAGAGGATGTTGTTTGTCAGAGTGGAAACAAAGTGACAAGCTAGTTATAATGCCAGGCCTGTTTCCGATACTTTCAGAGAAATACGGACGTTATGTGTTGAGTGTCAATTTGAATTAATTCTGTTTAGCTCTAGGAATATAAAGGCTTTGCCTCACTCCCAGGGTGCACACAACAAAGGTTAGACCCTTCTGATTTTACTTAAGCTGTAAATTTTATACTGCAATAGAGGAGCATGGCATGTCTTCTGTGAGTGAAGTACTGCCAAATTGGTGCATAGAGAAGAAATGGCTCTTCTTTAATCTTTCCCTGTTTGTCACAGATCAAATTCTTCCATCTTCTTGCAATACATGGTGCCTTACTCTTAAGAACAACCCTACTGCAGGATATAGTATTACTAAATTTGAGGAAAGTTTGTCGGCTCTCACCATGTTTTAATCATGGGGATTGGACTCAGTCAAAAGTTTTGCACAGATTTTAAACTGTGTTTTCTCCATAGCGAAATGTGCTTTGGATGGAAACTAGAGTCAGAGACAGGGATCAGTACCTACCCACAGAACCAGACTGAGAAGTCTGGAAGGTTCTGGTATTTGACATTCAGCATGTGGTTTTGTGTGGATCGATGTCTAATTAATAAGAACCCTGGGCCTTTCTGAACAAAATTACAAAAGACTACTCAATCATAGTTTGTCTCCCAACCAGTCTTGGAATAAGCTTGTTTCGTAACTAAAGAACTGTGCCAATTTCAGCTTATTTCTGCTAACATGCTGGGATTGTCATGACCATGCAATGTAATATAAAGACATATTGGTAATTTGGAATACCAGGGAACAGAAGTGTGTTTTTCAATGGTTACTCTTACCATGATTTAAAGTAGAGATGAACAAAGAATTAATGACTGATAATTCTGTTCAAAATCAATGAGATCAACCACTAATTTGTATATAACTAATTTTCTACTAAAATAATTGTACAAGGCATCTTTCTTAAAGTGGAGAGTATAGTATATAGATTTTTAAGGTTCTGCTTCTATTCACTAATATTATGTCTTTCTGGGGACAAACATTTAGACAGTTACTATAATGATAAGAACTCTATTTCCCATATGAAGTACAGAAAATGAGTAGCCACACAGGACCATATAATTACATTTATCCCCACACCTCCCCCCAAGAAAATCTTTCACTCAGAGAGTATGAGATTGTTTATTTGAAACATCAGTGCTAAAATCATACAAACACACATGGAAGAAAATTAGGAATTAAATTATGTCTTCTCTTTGAGTCCCATTAGGGAAGCTGAAGGGAGCAAAGAGAGGACAAAGTAATGTGAACTCAGTGTGAAGGAATGTAGCTAATGTTCCTTATCTGACCTCATGCTGAGACACAGCACCAGTTCGGAGCAGTTCTTCTATGGCATCATCCTCATACCCCAGCATGCCCTTCAGTATCTCCACTGTATGCTGTCCAATAAGCGGAGGTGGTTTTGGAAATGACATTGCAAATTCACTGTATCTGACACCTGGTCCTGTAAAAAAAGCAGATAGGAGGGAAGTTCTTTTCAAAAGTTACTGTCCATATTTATATTGATGTGTCTGTTATCTCCAAGCAAAGTATCTCATTTTCACAAGAGTGCCACACAGAAATGTTATATTCTGGAATTATACACTTAAAAAAAAAAAAAAAATCCAGTTCACAATAATGTACCAATAAGCCACTTTTAAGTAGCTTACCCACACGTAGAATTGTGGAACATTTGCCCAACACCATGAAAGTCTTCCTGGTGCTCCCAATGGTGTGTGTATTGGGGTGCTCCAAGTCAAACTATCATGTCACAGGTAATGTCATAGGTAACAACTTTGCCTATGACAATACCACTTTACATAGAAATGCAAAGAAATACATAGTGCATTTTAATAGGTAGAACAGTGTTTGAATTATTTCTGAAGAAACAGGGTATCAACCAGCAAGGGAAATGAACCACAGCAAGAAGTCATCCTACAAGGACACAAGCAGGGAAGTCCACTACTTGAAATTACTACTTCTTTGAGGAGAGATGCTGACAAAGGTCATGTAGTATGACAAAATATCCCATTGTTTCAATAGTCTTCAATGACTGTAATGGCTAATACTGTGAAAGTATCCACCTCCAAGAAGAACAAAATAAGATAAAAGATGCTTAGAAAAGCAGGGTTTTTTCAAGCTGATTTAGTATGTTCCTGATGAGTATGCTCCTTGAAGAAATCAGGTATGTTTCCTGTGTTTAAGAAGGAAAGGAGGTAGAACTGGGGAACTGTGGACCAAATCACGTAACTTCAAGTTCCATTAAGTACTGGAACATGAAAGCGCTCAAGAGATGAGTAACAGCCAGGATGTGTCTATTAAGAACAAATACTGTATGCTCAATCTCTTGTCTTTCAATGAGGAGAAGTGCCGGAGGTGAGATACATCCTATCCAACAGCCTAGATACAGAGGTTTAGTTGCTTAGACTCCCTTTGGAGTCACTGCAGATGAAAAGTCAGACTTACAGTATAAATGAATAAATCTGGACAACTGAATTGTAATCTCTTATGTTTTTCCATAAAGGAGAGGGTAGGCAAGTACCTTAGACTGCAGACCTCTACTGCCCAGACATCTGAAGTCAGGTGAGATAGCCCTCCAACCACTATGATGTCAGATTAAGATTAGACTTTCAGAAAGAAAATTCTCCGCTCATTTCCATAAACTCACTACAAAAATATGGTCTAGGTAAATCTGAAGCCAGGCGCAATACTGAGAAGGAGAACACATTCAGACAACTGCTACATGGGATCTTCTCAAACAAAAGAATGTTTCAGGTGAGCTGTTCAGGATGAAGCACTAATGAGTATATTTTTAGTGATCTGGCTGATAGAACTCAGGTCATACCTGCTCAGGTTTCTGAGGACTTCAAGCTGAAACTATGAAGCAGATTTCACAATGACCTGGCTACGCTGGAGAAATGGCCTGATAAAACAGGGTTAATTTCAGTAATGTCAAGGGGAAGGAACAGCATTTAATTATATAAATTTATAATTATGTAATTTATAATTATATAAATACAGAGCAGGGGACGAATAGCGAGGTAGGCATAGCTATGAGTCAACAACATCATGCTGTTGCAAAAAAGATAAGTGTCATACAGGGATGTACAAACAAGAGAGAAGCCTGCAGGACACATGAAATAAACTTTTTGCTCAAGTTAGAGCTGGCAGGTCCCAGCTGGAGCAGTGTCTGGTGTGGGGCCCCACTGCACAGCCAGCTGGAACACCTGAAGAGGTTCTGCCAAAATGATCAGAGAAAACATGACAGACTGAACAAAGTGGGATTGTGGACCTGAACAGAAAGGCCAGGAAAAAAAGTAAATAAACACCACCACCACCAACAAAACCTCCAAACCCCTCCAAAATCCACACAACATTTCTGCAAGGAGGAATTAAATCCCTTTTGCTAATATATTGATATAATAATTGATTTAAATTGCAACAAAAGGTAAGTACTGGAAAATAAACTTTTATCATGGCAGGGGTAGCAAAATGCTAAAACAGGCCATGTGAGGAGGCTGTGGCGTTCTTACAAGCACAGCTGATCCTACAGCTGACCCCTGGGCCTTGCTCATGGGTTAGATGATCTCTCACAGGCCCTCTCACCCACTTACATTTATGAAAGCTAACAGCTCACATCAGGGATAACCTTTCTATTAACTTATTCCTCTTATCTTACTCACTTTGAATACACTCAGTCCAATTTTCAGAGGAAATACCAAGTGAGAGATCAGCACATTTTAAGGGGACAGGTGACATCACTAGGCAATACTAGTATTAATTCCTCTTCCTAGGACTGACTGAGGGCTGAGCTGGCGCTAGTGCAAGCCGCAGGAATGACCTATCTGTGCCAACTGAAATGCTTCTGAAGATCATTTCAGAGCAAAAATACCCCTTAGAGATTTATTAGTCTAGAAATTCAATGCAGCTACAAAACTGTTATGCAATTTCTATTAAAAAATATAATAATATGTAGATATAAAGCAATCTTGTTTCAAGTGTCTGTATCTGAGAACTCTTTATACTGAGAAAACAGCAAGCCCTCAAAGAAACTAGTTTAATAACTATATACTTTTCACCTGATTGTGCAAAATTTTGCTAGTATAAAAATTGTGTACCTCAAACCCTGGGAGTTTCTACAGTGATATGGAAAGACACAGAATAAAAACTCTAATGAGACAAAACCAAAATTGACATTAAGTGTACAATGGGCATAGAATGCCTTGCACTTCCCAAAGAAATTAATCTTACAAACTAGAGCATGCTAGAAAATTGCACAGCAATTATAAAACCAGTGTCTTCCTTGAATTTTTATTGTTGGATGCATAATTCATCACGCTACTTTTCACTTTGATAGAGTTATAAAGTTATCTACATTCATTCAAAGGAGCTACTTGCTAATGATCCATCATTAACGATTCTCTGTTCTTTCCTTGTGTAACTTCTACTTGGCTTCTGTGTCAATTAGGAGGGTGCAAAGCTTGCCAGTCAGGCTTCAGCAATCCCACGCTCCTACCAAACAACGCTCCCGGAGAGAAACCAGCAGAATGCTATGCAAATGCTAATTAAACACAACTGCCTTATGAGGAAACCATCCCTTGAGGCAGAGAGAGGTGAACTGCTTTAATTAAGGTCAGAAGCATTTGCATGTGGGTGAGTTACAGGGAGCCTTGCAGCTGAAAACAGGCCTTTGCTGGGGTAGAAGCAGGGTTACTAGTTGGAGGAGGTAAGACAGTCGGCACCTGTGCATCCTGGTTGTAAGCAGGCCACTGTACTCAATTCAGCCCTGAATTAAAAGGGAGGCATATAGTCAACTGCAAAAAAGCAGTGAGGGAATGAGTGGTAGCTGTGATTTACCTTTCTCCTGTTAAATTAAAAGGAGCCTGTTCCTCTTTTTGATTTGATAATCACTATGAGTAAACCAAAGAAGTCTTTCACCACACTAAATTGTACGCTGATCTTTTATTATGATAATTTAGACACATTGCTAAAATACATGCCGTGTACACCACATAATGTACAAGAGTTAATAGCAGAACAATAAATCAAAATTTCTATCAGTTGCAAACATAGTGACAATAGTACCAAGGTTTCTTGAAGACTTCTCCAGTACTTGAACTCAACATCATCGAAAGAAATTTTATTTATTTAGTGCCTATCTACTATAGTATTGCTAGGCATCAAACCAAGCTATTAGGGTAAGACATACTAAACACATTAAAGTAAAGACAAAAATGAGACAAAACTGCTGAAACAGGTCCACAGACCTGGGAGAGGGGTCATGCAAGAATGAAATGCTAAACACTAAACAGGTGAAACACCCAGCTGTCTTTGCAATGTGTCACTTCGCATTCCTGAGATTTGGAGCTGCAGAAGCGAAGTTGGTTTTACTCTACAAGTAGTAGAAAATAAAGTTGAATTGGAATGACATTAAAAGTGCAAAGCATAGTATAAGTGGATAAAGGTAATAATCTTTGCTTTGTCCTGACAAACAGCAGTCCTGCAGCACTGTGCAGCAGTCACATAACATGTTTTCTACAGCCCAGCTTAGAGCACCTTGAAGCAATCTATCTCTCAGACTACATAGAGGGAATCAGGCCTGGGGACAGCCAAACTCAGGGAAAAATCATGATTATTTGTTATTATTTGAATGGGACAATGAAAATAAAGGGGAAGTTTGAGCTAATGTATGTGTATACATTCTGCTTGCAACATATCATCAACATTTGCAAAAAAAGAGCAATGAGAAATCCAACACCACTTGTCAGTTAGTTCTACCCCAGCTCATGCTGCAGTTTATGTACGTATAGCAATCACACAAAACCAAACCAAACACTTGTGCATCTTCCAATAACATGGTGTTGCCACATTGGTTTTGCAACTCCAATGAAATATCATCAACAGTCCACAGCAATGGCCCAGAGCCAGTACATTTGCACCCAGATCTCAGATATGCTACAGGTCAAGTGTTTGAAGCATGTGATTGGCTGGTTATGAAACCGGCCTAAAGGAGGATCAGCAGGAAACAAGCAGTGACTTTTAAGGCAAAGAAAAGGAAAAACACAGAAAAAGACAGCAAGAGGGGCTTCATGCCTGCCATGAAGACTATTTGTTTGTTAGAAGTGATGTGTGCAGGGATATGTTACCAGGAACAGACCAGGGAGACCATTTTGTGCGTGTGCTCTTCTACCTTTGATTCCAGCCATGACTTCTGTGAAGCTGCTGTTCACAGCTAAGATGGGTGCCCAAGCACACAGTACAGCCCAGGTTGGCTACAGTGCCTTTACACCAGGCTTCTTCCCCTGGGTAAAACACAAACTCCAAAATGAATGATCTGCTCCATCTTAACTGGGAAACTCACACATTTTTCTATTTCTTACCAGAGATCTGAAAGTTTGGTAGCTTGGGGGATTTTTCAGGAATCTATTTACTCACTGGAAAAAATAATTTCCTTGTGCATTACATTAGAGCTGGTGATTTACCTTTTCAGAACAACTCATAATAGATTTGAAAAAAAAAGCAATTAAGGAGATATACTCAGACTTGCTCGTTCTTTCCTCACTGCAGCTTCCACTTCCTCTTCCACTTGGAGCACATTCACACAACGTTTTCCCTTGGCATCCAGCACAGCTGAGAGGGTGGAAAACTTTGGCAGGATGAGTAGTAATGAGTAACTGTGAGTGGAGAGGATGGACAAACTTTTTCAAATAGTAATAAAAAAAGAGTAAACCTTGTTCTAGATGCCATACAGAGCTATAAATAAACCAGTAAACAGTGGTAGGAAACAGTAAAATCACGAGTGCAGTAAATAGTGCCAATACTAGAAATACCTACAAGCTACCTTTTCAGCTTTTCTCATTTGGCCAGTATAGACTGCCATGGCAGAGCTATGAGGACCATCCAACATCACAAGAGTCGGGAATGTAAAAACTGAAGCACTGTGAGGGGAATGAGTTGATAGGCAGAGCATAAACATAGTTCATGTATGATAGCCATGGATGGGTGTCTAAATATCAGGCCACTTTTAAACCCACACTTAGGTATTTGAAGCGTCCATTACATAATTCTTAAAACCCTTTGCCAAGTACATTTATAAAAGTATTTTCTTACCTGAAGCTGCATATATAGAAATGCATTAAAAACATTTTATGTATTTCCTATCAACCAACATCCTGGATATAATCAGTGTAAATACCACTCAACATTTATATAACACTTTACATTTCCAAAGAGTCACCATCCTAACTGTACCTAATTAATCTTGCATGACTGCTGGAGTAAAGGAAATCATTTATCAGTCACACTGGTTGCATATTTGAGAGTAATCCCACATAATTGCACCATTCAAATAACGCAATTTTGCAAGAGGACTCTTGGCACCAAAAAGCTTCAAGAAAGTTGCAGTAAGGTGGTGTCTACTGCTTCCCACGTGTATCACCTCACAATGCTGAAATTTTGGCCTAACTTTTTGTACAGACTCACATGGTCCCACTCCTTCCCAAAACCCCTAAGGACCTTAAGAGAAGATTCAAAGAAAGACAGGAAGGAAGATGACTAGTAAGAATACCCAGAGGTAGCAATTCTAAAGAACCGTAAATTCTCTAGGTAATAATCTGTAGCTCCGTTTCCTAAGGAAACAAGTTTATGTGTCTGTGCTGTCTTTCTAATCATCTGTTTGTCTGCCTCATCCCCACCACACACAGTAACTTCTGAACATGCCAATCCTGACAGAAGTCTAGAAATCCCAAAGAAAATTTAGTTTTTACCAGTGTTGTGAAAATTGGCAACTGCTGAAGGACAGACACCCAAATGATACTGCCCTGATGATATTAAAAAAAAACCCAAAGAATGCAGCCGTTATCTATGGTTTGGCTGCAGATGGCTCACCAGTAAGTACAGACATCTCTGTAAGAGTCACCTAGCACAGATTGTCCTTCACTGGGTGAACAAGGCATAAAGAATATGAGAGCGCTTAGGTTACTACATATGGGGTTTATAAAGGATGCAAATCTGAAGGAAAATGATATTTATTTCCAGTATTCATGGAGCAGCTTCTTCTAGGCATCTTTCCTACAGTACCATGGAAGGTGTATTCAGGCTGTGCAAGCCCAAGAGAAGGAAGTTGGAGATTTCTAGTTTAACTTAAATTGCTTTTGCAGGAAGGAGCTGAAGAACTAGATGGCAAATAAGACTACTGAGAGAAGCCCCACAAAAGTCTAAAAGGAAAAACCTACAGAGGCAAGCCTAAACTACTGAAAATACAAGATAAAAATGTAATTTGTCTCAAGTCATAATCTAATCAATACAAAACTCGATATATAATCCCACCACAGGATGCAGGTTAGCCACAGGATGAGTACCTAATGTACAGATTAGGAGGTGAGGCTGAAAGGCTTGTGCTACGCAGGAGGTCAGATCCTAATGGTTATTTCTGGTCACGAACCATATGCATTTCTAAAATGTCCATAAGCAAACCTGTTTCCACACAACAGTGCTGGGGTTAAGCTGGCCTACATGAACCTCCTCTGATACCTACGATGTCAAGCCACATATTGTTTCATATAGACATCTATATGTAAATCCAAAAGCCTTAATTACTGTATCTTAAGAAGAGTAATTAGCGAGACGTGATTCCAGTATGAAACAAGGAAAATCAAAATGCTACCTGAAATGAGCCTCTTGTAAGGACAGAATTGCCTAGTTTTGCAACATGCTCACACGATCCTGGAAGCTGAATCATGCCCCCAGCTGTGCAGGAAGGCCAAGAAGCTCCTCGGGGCCATCCTACTGAGCCTGGTGAAAACTATTTCCAAGTCCATGCCTTGTGGTTAGTGGGACCCTGCATGCTGCAACAAGACACGCCAGCCAACCCAGAGAGTGTCTGTATGTCCTCAGTACACCAATTTGTCCTTTCCTGTGTCCTGTCTCCAGCTATAAGTTAGACTTCTTGGCTCTTCAGAGACCCCCAAAGTAATCCTCTTGGCCAGCTGTGCATCATCAGAATGGGAGCAGATGAGCCCTTCCATACTCTTCAGGCAACCAGCTGAAGCCTGAATACTTGAAGTTGATTCTAGTCTCTTAATTCAAGGATGCAATACAAAGCACACTGAAGAACATACACAATCTGATCCTAAGACTGGGTATAATTTTCTCTAGAATCTGTTACAAAAGCAGCGTTTGTTCAGGGTAGGAGGATATAAGCTTTTTCCAAACAACCAGTAAAAATAACTAACTACAAATTAAAAACCTTTGGGCCTTCTTTTAACACAAATTTTAAAGAATATTCAAAACACTCTTCTAAGTAACCTTTGAAAATGTGTTTATTACTCACAAACACCCTGACAAGGTTCATGAGTCTGATCTTCCAGCTCCTAGGGAACATTTTTCCATGGCCAGTCCTTGAAGTCTTTGTGTAATTATTTCTGTACCCTTCTGTAAGTGTGGAGATTGAAACAGGGCACAGATTACTGCACAGAAGAAAAAGAATTTTTCTGTGTCCCCTTTTTATACCTCTAAAAAGTAGACCAGCTCTTTTCAGTACACCTTGTAATAGGCATTTATATTAAGATGATTATTTGTGATGGCTCAAATCATGCTTCTCTGAGTCTCTTTTCAAAACCAGAGGTGTCTTTTCCACAGGTCTACCTAGCATTCCTGTCTGATGGTATTAAACTCCACTGTAGTAGCTCCTTTGGCAGCAACAGTTGGTAGCCAGAATAAAAAGTGAGCAGGGTGACAAATGGTTCATGACAGAAGCTGTCTATCACATTGCTTTGCTTTAGTTCCCTAACCTCACCACAACCCATCTGTGTATTAGTACAGAAGATTTATTGATTTATTTAGGATGAATAATGTCTTATGACATCCATCTTAGCCTGTTAAGAAACTGAGAAATTAAAACCTTCTCTGGTCCTCATGTAGCAGAATTATTTTCAATCACTTCTTAAGAATTCTACATTGACTAATTTTTCCTCAACAATTCCTTGGCTTAGGCGAAGTCTCAGAAGGGGTGTATTGTTATAAAAAGGCAAAGATCAGACGTTTAGTTAGATGTCAAATCATGTGTCTGTCATGTGCTGTATGCATAATGCCACGCACATGTATTCTACACATCTTTAGACTATTCCTCTGTGGCCACAATGCACAGGCATATAAACCTTCACATTTGGAAAATTCAACAGTTGGTTAATACTTTCTTGCCTGGTTAGTGACCCACACCAAGTGAGTATCTGCTGAGTATTAAAATGATGGAAAAAGCCATCAGCTGCAGCACAGCCACGGAAATTCTGGTGGCTGAAATTCTTCAGCACAGACGACAGCCAGGTAACTCTATGTATGTGCACCATGGAAATATTTGGAACTTGATTCTTAAGTAAGGCATCTGTGATTAAGTAGGGCTGAGCACTATGCACAGCCTGATCATTCTTCCAAAAGCTCTCCCACTCCACCCTCCATTTACTTCTGCTGTCCCTTGTGCAGCAGAATGAGGCCAGTTCCAGTGCACAGGGACTTTCCCTGGCAAAGTAAGATGGGAAGGGATTTGATACTTTGTTTTGGATTACTTGAAGAACTGCAAATTACATTTTTAGCTCTTTTTGGGTAAGGTGCCCAGACTCCTTGAGGCATAGGCTACTAAAATTGCTGGCTGAGTTTCGAAAAGCACTGTGCAATCTGGGACGACTCTGTTTTTGAGTGTCATACTTGAGACATCTTTAAAGGGGCCCAGTTTCCAGAAAGAAAGCTGAGGACATCTGAAAATCTTTCAGGATGTCTCAGTTTGACTGTGCTGAGACATCTGGTATTCAAAGTAGACAAGAAGAGCAAGTATCCCTTCACTGAGTAGGGGAAAGTAAAACTCTTAGACATAAAACTCCTTTTAGGCACTTCTTTTTTCCTATTTCCTATTTAAAAGCAATCATCAGGTTAATCTTAAATTCTTTAAAGGGAAACAGAGTGCTCAGATTGGACTCTGGGAGGGGGACTAGAGAGATGACACACTGCAAATTAGGCTGGTTTTTCCACTGATTTATAAGTGATAATTTGATCAATTCTGTCTCAGTCTGAAGGATTGGGAATAGCTTTTCGGCTTTCCATTGTCTGCCGCCAATGTCTGACGTGATATTCAGCTCATCAACTTGCAAATATCAAAGCAGTATGTGGCAGGAGTAACAGCCGTTACAAACCAAGCAGCCTTCAGTTTGGTTTTTGGTTGTGTGGGCATGCTCATGTGAGAGTGTGTATGTCAGTTAAGTATAGGCTGGTTCTGTGTCTAAGTTCTTGTGGTTTCTAACATTTGCCATCCTTTACTCTCTCAGAAGGATTTCAGTGTTGTGTTCTACCGTACAACAGGCAAAAGAGTCAGAAATCATCTCCCCTTGCCCACAAAGACTAGAGTAGGATTAAGAAAGAGAAATGTAAGAGTCAGACACACCCATGAAGAGGAATGAAGCACAAGATTAGAAAGCCATGCAAAGATTGGTTGACTATCCTTTTAATAAACTGAACTAAACTCAATAAAAAAGTATCTTTTCTTTTTTCTCAAGACGACAGCTGAAAAGCTGAGGAACAAAAATTAAAATCAGATTGAAACCAGCCATGCCTAAGCAATATCCCATCTTAAATGTGTGCAGATCAGTTTCATTAAAATATTTCCCCATTCTCTCTTTTTCCACCCCCTAATATTTGGCTGTTTCCTTTAGCTCCCCTTTAAACTTGCAAAGCAAAATGCTTTTACTGACGTGGTTTGCAATTTTGAAGCCCTAATCTTAAGCAGCAGGTGCTCAGTTTTAATGGAATTTTCCCATCCCTGAATGTCTGGGAGCATCAGTAGCACTTCCCTCCTACACAGCCTCTCACCTTTGATCCTTTGCCATTTGTACTTGTGGGTTTTCATTTACAGTGTTTCTTCTGCTTTCCACGATCTGCTTTTTCACTGGAAACCCTTCTACCTCTCCTCTCTTTTACCTCATTCAATTGGCAAGTGCTGTTTTCTAAAAATCCTTATAAAATAAGGAGGGCCTTGCTGCCTCTGGCCTCGCTATCTCTGGCCTCATTTTCAACAGCACTGTGTCGACTTTACACTGCACTGGCAA
Organism: Chloroceryle aenea; assembly: GCA_013399075.1. Taxonomy (NCBI): domain Eukaryota; kingdom Metazoa; phylum Chordata; class Aves; order Coraciiformes; family Cerylidae; genus Chloroceryle; species Chloroceryle aenea. The sequence continues at coordinate 256,975 of VWZY01006109.1, read as the reverse complement.
TTCAAAAGGCTTGATTCAAGAGTGGTTGTGAATATTTGCATTGCAAGAACAATTATATTTTAATAGCCAGAGGTCGTAGGGTTTCTCTGCATAGAAAAACTGAACCAAAATAACAGTTGGTTTTACTTCATACAATTAGTTATTTTGGAGCAAGTCTGTGTGCGGGCACTTTTGTTCCTACTAACAGTTTTTGTTTCCATTCAATTTTAGTTTTTTGCTTAATCTGATTTCAGTTAATTTTCTCTCAAGAGTTTCCTATTTTGAGTTAATGTAAATGATTTTGTACAGGCATAATCTCAATCAAAATCCAAGGGAAAAGCATCCACAATCAGTTTGCAATTACATATCTAAAAATGTGGATTAAATGTAGCAGTGTCAACTCCAGCCTGTGGAAAAAATGGGATTCACATCCCAACATTAGAACTAGAGATGATGTAGTGAGTGAATGCCTGCTAGGCCTTAGTGCTGGTAGATTGCTCCTGAAAACAGTAAAATGTAACAAAATATAATAGTTGGTTGTTTCTCCCCAGACTGTGCTTTTGTTAATCTTCCAAGTGTATTTGTATCTGTCTCTTAACAAATTGTTTCTTTTTGTCATCAAATCTTTCTATTGCTTATCAGATACACGTGTGTTATCAGTATATAGCTCTTGCTCAAAAAGCAATGACATGCTGCAGAAATTATCATAAACTTATTCCCTAATAACATGAGTTTGACTGAAAACTCTGCCTTTTAAAATACAAATTCACATTGTGCAGCAGTAAATTACAAGGGCTCATATAACTTTCTCTTAACTAAATTTTGATTCAGTTTTCTGTTCTTAACAAGGCAACCCCATTTCAGAAAGTCATACCAGCCACTTTCCTTAATCCACAAAGCTCAGAGGCTATCCTTCTGCACTGACAGCATGCAAAAATATTTAATGCTAACACAAATACCTTTCATAGATTATTGTGATTCTCAGGCTGATTTCTAAGCCAGCTGTTCTCTGCCTGATTCAATGTGCAGATTTCATTTTAAAACACAGAATATTCCCTGGTTACCTGCCATATAACTAGATCTTACAGGTGTAGGGCATGTTTGTAGTGCTTGTTCATCCACTTGCAGGGGAAAAAAAATCATAAAATAAAATACTTTGTGTAGCTTTCCTGTATTCTAATGTTTTCTCCCCAACTTTCAGATACTGTATCAACAGAAGAATGCCAGGAATTACTTCATGCTTTATATATGTACCTGTTACAGATTAGATTCATTAATTTCAAAGCCAGCTGCTATTTTTGCTTAAAGTAATCCTTGATGGTAGACTTTTTAAAACATATATATGTATGTGTGTGTATATATAAGAAGAACTGTTTGCTATGACATAAAACCATTTAAATCTACTTAATTATTGATTTCTTACTGATTTGTTTTTCTCACATAAGTAGGGTAACTAGCTTCCTGCTCCGTCTGGGGCCTATTCTCTGTATAGCAATTTTGACACTAAACACAGAAGAAAATAATGAAAATGTAAGAAACTCATCAAAAGAAACTAACAGTCATCTAATAGTAAGGTCAACCATAGTACAGACGGCAGAGTTGGGAATCCAATGATTTGGATTTGGCTCCTTGCTCTATCACCAATCAACACTGTGATCATGAGCAAATCATGTTCCCTTGCCATATCCTTGTATTTCCTGTACAGTTGTGTTAGCCTTGCCTATTTAGATTACAAAATGTTAGGGACTGCAATTGTCTCTTACTATTTGTTTATAGAGTATCTGACATAAAAGGCCCCATTTTGTATTGGAATGAAATACAAATAATAATTTTCTGATATCCTGTCTCCCAGAGCTGCTTCATGAACCACTGTCCCAAGCTAGATCTGATAAATTGTGCATTACTCTGTTGTGGGAGAGATTTCTTTCTAATCCGAAATCCATCTGTCTTGCTGTGCTGCAAGTGATAGTTTCTGGGCAGAGAGCATACTAATTGCAGGATTAAACTCTTAGCTAACTCTTGGGTGGAAACTGTTTCCCATAATGTGGTAGAAAACACATGCTGGTTTCTGTCTGCAGATCCTTGAACATCACAGCCCTGATCTGGACTGAGATATTTAGGTTCTCTATTGAACTATGCCTGTGCAATATAATTTAATTAAAATTAAATAACAACTAGCTATCAAAAAGCATTATTGAGATTTTAGTGGCTCCAGTACTGCTTAGCCTGGTTTAGCTCCTCTTTGAAGACAGAGACAATTGTGCTGAATGGAATGAATTCTGCACCTTCTCCAAATAAGTAGCACACATATGAAAAGCTGAGAAATAAACTGTAATTTGGGGTAAATGTCTTAGGACTGTTTTAATTTTACAAACATACAGAAATTTGAAAGTTTTTAAATCTTTGCATATAACAACATATAAATCTTTGCTATATGTCTTATTTCTTGGGTGTGCACAGTATTTATTATTCACCAAGGTGAATGACAGACATTATTGATGTGACACAGACCCTATCAGCAAGCTGCAAGAAACAGCTGGCCTCCAACATCTCCTCTCCCCATAGATACCTAGAGGGGGCAGACACAAACAGGGAGGAAATCTCAGAAAACCTTCTGCTTACATTTTATCTTCTTAGGGCTCTCCAGTCAAAAGCCATCTTGCTAACAAAATATGAAACTTCCCATATTGTTAAAAAGTACCAAAACTGCTTGAGACAAGCATTCAAGAAAAGCAAGATTGTTAGATGATGTTACTTGTTGTTTTAATCTAATTTTTATGGTTGTGATTTCAGTGCAACCATGAGACATCACAGGCAGTACCACCTGATCAAGAGCTCTCCACTATATGTTACAATATTTGAACTAAATTCCCATGCCAGAAGCATTAGTAAACCTAAGAGCAAAGTCAGCTGTGTGAGATAGGCCGTAGGTTGGCGCAATAGATGCTTTTTATGCTTAGGAGTTCAGAAAAAAACAGATTTGTGTTTGGGAAATCACAACACTTCTAGAGCATGGGATTAAGGACTCTAGTGTAGAAGCTAAACATGGAAATCCTTATCTTATGCACCCACCACCTTCTAACTTCTCTCTGCCCCTATGCTAAGGTGGCTTAACCAATCTTCTGTTACCACCGTGAGGTCTGCTTTTGAACTAAGCTATTCCCACATCTGCTTGGAACTACTCTTTGTTCTCCTTTGCCAACTAACCACACGTAGGAAACTTTCACCCTTTCACAGAGACTATAAAAGCTAACATAAAAGCAGAAAACCACCCATAGTGGCTCCGTACTCTAGACCACTCTCTGGCAACGGTCAAACGTAGATGCTCTTGAAGGAGTATAAGAATACAGCAGGAATAGCCGGTATTTCCCCGTATTTTCCCAGCCTCTTAACAATCCTCATTCTAGCTCCAGTATCCCACCCTCCTCTTATGCATACTCCCCTGTTCTTCCCAAATCCCTCTCCCTAGTCTCCCATTAACCAACGCCTACTCTAACATCCTGAGGATAATCACCACAAGGAACTTAATACACCATGAGATAATATATCCCATGTAGCTCAATTACTCATCAACCTTCAATGTTCTTTCTCGTCCCAGAGCCCACAGCTCCTCACGGCACTTTCCACTGAACCTTAAGCCCTATTCTCTCTCACTGCTTCTCCCACTCCTCCAAAATCTTCTACTGAATAGTGAATACACCGAATGCTTGATATTCTTCACTATTCATGTTTTTTCAGTTCCTTCATTAATCAACTATTTCTTACATAAGCTGACCAGTTGCACATTGTACAGTGAAAGCAATACTTGAGACAGAGAGAAAGATTAGCAAGCGCTTTTGACTAAATAGAGCATACTTGCTGAATTCCTCCTCTGGATCTGTTAGATCTCTGCAGCTGTGATTTATCCTTAACGATAAGCCAAGTAACCCCACTTCGCAGCATGCACTGCAACCAACATATTTTAAGCAGGTGTGGGAAAATTTAGCAAAGCACTAATGACTCCTAAAACTGCTAGCAGAACCTGAACTCATGATGAAAGATACAATGCCAATTTAATACATAAGGCAAATTTTTGTAATTTCTGTGTCTGCGTTATCCAGTCATCTTAAAAGGCTGACCACAAATTAAAACAGGTTCAGATAAAGAAATCAAGTAGGGTGGACTTAATTAATTTTACATTATCTAGGACTTCCAGTGGAACTATGTCATTTATGTATATGTAACAGCAATTTTAAGGTACCACAGACTTCTGTATGGGATATGAGATGTATCAGATATTTCTTATCAGAGAAATGCAAATGCTGAGGGCTTGGGTGACTCAGAGGAAAGACATGACCACAGCATCTTTATTTGTTCTCCTACGTCAAGCAACAGGAGCAGACTCCTTTGTATAAGAATTCTAGATACTAAGCTTCTGAAGTATTGTACTGTAACAGGTTAATCCAGGTGAGCCTATGCTTCTCCTCCATCTCTATTCCCAATCAGCTTTGACTCATAATGTGACTAGAGAGAAATAAGGCCACAGTTTTCATGACTGACTGAGTAGGAACTCAGGATGCTTTTACTTTTGGATCTGAGCTGCTTGTGGCAGTCCTAATTTAAAGAAAATGCAGCCTCCAAAGTTCAGTCTTTACAGCATCTTCAGCTGGGTAGCCAAAATCAAACACCAAATCACTTTATAAAGTTCACCACATCACTTGAAAAGTTCACCTTAATTAGTATTTTTGTGGTGTAGCCATCCTCTTTTGTAAAGCCTTCCGATTCCTTTTGAAAATGTCATACAATGTCATTCCAAGCTCTATTAAAATAATTATGTCCTGTTTGGTTTATAGACACAGCATACATGGAGAACACACGTCTGCTTTATATAGTGTGCTTTCCGTGACATGTGGAAACTGCTGTTGAAACCTATGGCAAATGACACGCAAGTAATCCCTACATCTGTGTACAAGCAAACCCACAAGTTTCACAGAAGCTGCTCATACTGGATGTTTTTAGAGTGAGAAAGACAGAAAGGAAAATCGTATTATTTCTCATTAGTTTTAATTAAAGCAGTGGATGATTTCCTTATTCCCATTCATACTAAAGTATATTTTACAACTTGAATAGTTTTTAATAGGATTCAGATCGTAGTTTCTAAATTAAGCTTTGACTCTCACTATCAACCACATTTAATTAGAAGACCATAAATAGTACTGCTTTCAAATAAAGACACAGCACCAGATTCAATAATCCTTCATAGTGTAAAATCAATGTAAAGGATTGTAAAAAGGCTTTAAGAACCAACATATTTTGGTGAATGTGGGCTATCTGCACATTTCTGAAATAAGGAAGAAAATGACATTAAGCTTTTAGAATAACTGCTTATGTGCATCCACATTTGAATTCTGATCCAGATACATCAAAATAAATAGCAATAATAGTACTATGCTCGTGTGGAAGAATTCTTTGACTGCACTCTACCACTGTAACATAGGAAGGGGAATACACTGAAATCAGCCTCTTTCCAAGATTTGGAAATTTTAAATTAAGTGGCAGAAACAGAGGAGGTCTGAGGTTTATTAGAAGACTGAACTACAAGGTGTGATATTTCCCTTAAGTCCAAATCGAATACCGTCTGTGATATAGTAACATGCTCTTCAGAATTGTTAATAAAGAGGAAAAAAAGTGGAAGAAAAACCCTACAGAATTGTGACACATTGCGCATAATAATGAATACTTATAAAATCCAGTGTTTCTGATGTGATGAATTCAGTATCAGTTCTTGGTCTTACACTTCCAATGCAACTGTGAGCATTTCACATTCATTAGTGGTACAAACTCAAGAGTTTGGAGAAGTAGTAAATACCATACCAGAACATCTAGATTTTTATTTCAAGTGCTTACATGTGGATAAGCATCCTGTTTATACATATGGATGTAATGATATTATATAGATGCATACGAACTTACATTCATTCAATGAGATGGTTAGAAGATAAATATATTCTTAGCACACATGCAGTCATTGCCATTACTAAAACACTGAGGTTTTCACATGCTTACTGTCCACATGGAGGACATTATTAACAAAAGGAGGCACACAGTTTTGGGTGCTTTCTTCTAAAAAACACCTGACCCTTTTGAAATGACATCTATGACATTCCAAGAACAAATCTGATGGGGAACAACCATTGGACACAGAGCCATAAAATTTTAACACTAACTTGCTACACAGCTCTAACCCTGTGTGGTTGTAAAACAGCAAACAATATCAGCATGGGCTTAAATGACCCACTCTCCTCAGCTTTAATACAGTGATAATGGTATCTATTGACAACTTTCAGGATATCTTGTGAAGACCAAGGTAACAATTGCATGGAGCTCTGAAGATATTCAGCAGCAGCTGCAGTCTTGTAACCACTATGACTATTAATAAACTTCCCTTAGAACTACGATGCTAAACTTTTTCTATGGTGCATGCCAATATGCCTGGCTGCAACAGACTTGAGAACTTTTACACTTAGTGGGCATGTTCCCTTCAGCCCTAATGTCGTTACTGTCCAGGAACCTGGCCAGGCATGGCATTGTCTCCTTTCCACTGACACATCCTCTTTTCTTTCCAAAAGAAACTAGGGCAGGGGAAAGCAAGGGACAATGAGAATACAGATCACAGAGAGAGGGAATGTGTAGCCAGATGAATCTGTGAGTTGTGAAGGACCCTGGGCTGCAGAGAATAGACTCATGGAGACCAGACATAGAGAGCAGGGGAAGAGGCAGTGAGAGATCAGAGCCTGGAACACATCATTGTTCCTCTGCAAGGAGGAAAGGGTGGATGGCTCTGTGATCAGTAAGTACTCAAGGACTGCAGCCATGAAACTCATTTATTGTGACCTTAGGGAAAGTGTTCTTTGTCCCTGTTCTTAAATGTTTCTTAAGATGATTTTATCTATTGCTTTGATGCAATGGTAATAGACCCACTGAAGCATCTTATTCAAATAGGAGCTGTATTTTCCAGTTAAATATATACAAAAAATATGAACACTGGTACAAAAGAAAAGTAATTACTGCTTGAGACAAAGATGAAACAGACTGCTATGACTTCTAAGGGGGTACTGCAACACCAGCATGGACATTTAATTGCCTTACATAAAAGGAAGAGAAAAACAAGACCACTTTTTCAGCTGCAATGACATGGCCCAGGAGGGACTAACTTTCTCCTGTAGAGACATACTTCTAAAAGAAAATGTGTCTTTATTACCCATACCTGCAGAAAGTGTTAAAATATTAAGAGACAAGTGAAACTGCTCTCTCTGTGATGCAGGTACCTGGTCAGGTACTACTGCTTACCTACCTACCTACTAAACCAGAACAGAGTCCTTGAAGAGATTCTATGTGAGTAGCCTACAACTGCTTTCAGAGGAATATGACTCAAGAACTTTGAGAAAAGGCTTTTAGCAATTCAGATCTCAATGGCAGTATTTTTGTTATCATACATGATAGACTCTGCCTTGAGGTGAAACTAGATGATATTTATAAATGGACTAATAACAATGTTTCAATTAACACCTTTTTTATCACAACTTACTGTCCTTGTTCAGATTCCTCTGAACATACAGATGACAGATCCTGAAAAGGATCAAGTATTTTAAAGCCTTCCAAAGCACACCTTGTACAAAAGATGAGTTACTGAAAATAAAGAAAATGAACCTTCATTTTAGCAGAGAGTGTGCCTTTAAGGCATTAATAACAAATGGTAAAACACCAACAGGAAACTTTTCCAAACTGGTTATGATTAGCTGTTCTAATTCTGTATATTGCCCCAAGGAATTAGAACATCCATTGAAACCAAGGATCTTCCTTTACACAAGGAGACATAAAACATAATCCCATAGACTTTAAGGCAAGTAACTTCCACGGGATTTGTTACAGCAATTTATTTGCAACAGGTTTGCTGTGGTAATAACTTTTCACTGCAAGTACACAATGTCTGTCTTTCGCAAAATACTTCCACTTCATTTTCTATCAGAGGGCCACCAATCCTTCGTGCCAGGATTTCATAAAATTAATAAATCTACTTCCATAATCCTTGCTGCTTTTACTGACAAATGTAATAAACTACAGGATGCAAAACTCCGGAAGCCTACTGGGATTTTTTTTTTTTTTTCTTGACAAGCTTTACAGAGTAGCACTTCTGAGACACGCTCATGTGCTGTAAACCTAATCCTTAGCAATTTCCTCTTTTCTCAAATAACCCAAATATTTTATGAATAGTGAAGGATTTCCTTTATCAGACAACACTTGCCTTTTCTTTTTTTTTTT
>VWZY01006109.1:230248-248682 GCA_013399075.1 Chloroceryle aenea | reverse complement strand
TTTTTTTTTTTTTTTGCATACAAGTTGGTCTCAAGGAAATACACTTTGAAGTAATTGGATGTTCTCAGGTTGATATTCACATTCACAAGACACACTCCTAAGGAAATATGTAAAAGTTGACTAAGAAGGAGGTGTCCTGGAGTTTAAATGCATTACAAGTGGTGAGAAAACTGAGGCAAAACCTGATGGGACCTGAGATCAAGGGAGACTTGTTTTTTCTAACACCACCATGATGGGCCTTTCAGTGCTACTGTTTATACACATCTCTGTAAAAGATTTGATTTTCTCCTGCAACAAATCTCACATGGATTAATTTTTCAGAGTTGATGAGCCAGTGAGATCACACAGGCTTCTGATATTTTCTGTTCTTAGTTCTCTTCTCCCCAAAATGTGGGTGATGCTTACCGTTCCATCTGTAACAGAAGGTTATTCATATTCATGGAACAACCACACTTATGTGCCTGTCTTCTTCAGCTAGCCTTGTATCTGCCTCCCTTCTCTAAACTGACCCCATCCTTTGGCTGCTGTAGTTTTAGTTGGAAAGTGTGTTAGTGCACACACACACCTACAGTGCTATCAAGTACCCTTGTGAAAACAATTTCTTAATGCAAAGTTTACTATAGCACTGATCCATCTGCTAAAAATTCTGATTTTTGCTGCAGAAAGAGCAGTATGACTGGAATACAGTTCTTAATGAAAAACCCAGCACACTGGTTCCTATCACCTTTCCCGCTCCCCGACGTAATGGTTGCAATCATGACTCCACCTCATCCTTCTGCTGCTGAGAGACATCCTTGATTTGCCTGGGAAATGGGGAATAGGGCAATGTAAGCACAGCTACTCTGCTATTTCTTGTTTATTCTAAAAGGACCAATAAAGGGATAAACACAAATCTTGGCTGAAATAACTGTGAGGAAAAATGGTTGAGGATTTTTTTGACATTTGGTTACCTACAGGAAGTCTTAAGTGAGTCTAAATCTCACTCCTTAGCAAGAAGAAAAGCTGTTCAAAATTTCCAGAAACTGACAAGCAACATTTAAGAAATTAATCAAATTGAAACAATCTTAATTTTGCTACACATCCAGATCCAAATCAAATATTCCAGGAGCACTAAAAATCTCAAGAAAATGCCCCATGAGTCACGGAAAACAATTAGCGGGCAGAAAAAGGAGAAGTATTCAGCACACCCCTCACCCTAGAAGTCCAAGCCAATTACAGTAGAAATAGTCAGTGATTCAGCACAAAGGTTCCTTGGCAGACTAGCGAGGAAAAGGCAAGACTCCAGCTGGGTCACTCAGAGAAAAAAAATGCAATAGTGCATCATAAGGGCAGGATTTGAGTTTGAAGCCCTTAAAAAGGGGGACATTTAATTCTGTTCATGTCATTCCTAAAAGGACCTTCTTTGTTTATATTTGCTTTTCAAAAACAGGAACCTAATGTTTCCATTCAAAGTGGTTTGTTATCATAGGGTCACACAGTTCTGCAACCACCAACCATCTCTACTGTAGCTCAGCTCAGACAACGACATGTTTCTGGAGGAATGGACTCTGATGCTTTCAGGGATGACAGAGTGCAAACCAAAATTTCATTTATCTGTCATGAGTTTCCTCAAAAGAAAGCTTGGGGTCAAAGAGAGGAGCTTCAGGTAATTGCACTGAGTAGCATGTTGAAGGAGTCTTTAACTTAATTGATAGAAGAAATAATCTGAAAAGGAAGCTTGGGGTTTGTTTGATTTTTTTCCTTTCTTTCTGATAGGGGAGCCAAAAGTTTGGTCATTGTCAGATGACAATGTGAGATGAGACAGGATGAGACACAGACCTTCTATCTGCCCTAGGTCGATTGCCTTCAGTTTTGAGTATGCATGAACCACTCTTAAAATGAATCTGGGGAGATCTAGAGATTAGAAAAAAGATAACCAAGATGACAAAATAGGGGAACGAACAACAAAAAGTGGAGAGAGTACAGAGCTATGGAGGCAAAAAAAAAAGGACCTGAATGGTTAGAACAGAAAATGAGAGAGCAGGAGCAGCAGAGTAGAGTTTGATGTTAAGAGTGATGAAAAGGTAACTGAGATGCTTATCAATGAGATTCAGAAGAAATGCTGCTGGAGTGAGAAGATGGCAGATAGGAAGCAGAGCCATCACTTGTAGCTGAGGAAGTTCATGTGATCACAAGGATTTTTCATAATGTGCTTGGCCAACTGTGGCTGACACTGTGAATAATGCAGTTGGGAATGGACCGGGGTGAAACAACCAAGCTAAGGGACAGTGCAATAGGAGCCAGCAGCTGATTTGACAAAAGACAGCAAACAGAAAAAAAAATAAATTAGAATGGTGGCTGAAAAAGTCAACCGTGTGGGTTTGAGCTTCACTGATGGACAGCATGATAAAGAAAAGGAAAGCAACTTCAAGATTGATTCTCAACTTCCTCTGCAATCAAAAGGTCTTGTCCAAGAAGAACAGCTTTTAGCAATGAATTTCTCTTGAAGATAAAGCTGCAGACAATAGAAAAATATAGCCTTTAGGAATATTAAAAAATCATAAGTAGGCATGATCTTAAAAGTAAAAAGATGAAATTAAAATAAAAGTTTCTGTTCTTTTTAAAAAACAACTCTATGTCTTCATACCCTTTTCTTCATAATAGAACCACAACATACCACAGTACAGATACTGTTCATACAGAACTATTGTTCTTACAATGATACCAGTGGTGCCAGAAGTGTGAAGTTCATAAATTTTACTGTACAGCTGGAAGAGTACGTGCATGTGTTACCATTCCACAGCACTCATATAAAAAGTTTAGAAAATAATCTTTTTAAGGTGATACTGTCAATTTTTAAATAACGCTAGATCTCTTCTTCCCTTCCCCCCCTGCCCCCCCTGTTTGTTTCAGATAACACCTGGCAATACCATAATTGAAAGATAACAAGGGATTTATTTCTTATTGCTCCAACACAGACTGCCTTCACAAAGCAGGTTTCACAAGGCTTTCAGATGAGGATGTGGAATCTCCATCCTTGATGGTTTTCGAGACTTAACTAGATGAAGTCCCACGTGACTTGGTCTGAGTTCAGTGCTGAGCCTGATATGGCCATTGGGATTCTGGGATGCACATAGTCCAGTATAGAGAGTTTTGCTATTTCTTTCCTGGCAGTCAATCTTAGCAATAGGCCCCCAGTCAAACAGCATGTTCTTGACTCACTTAAGCAAATAAGACTGCAGAATATGTAAAGGTAAACCCAGTACTTGAACAACTTCACTTGATCGGTTATCTGTCACAGGGAAATGGGGAAAAAACTGACCAAAACTAGCAGGAGGGATCACAAGTAGGCTTTATCCACATTATGTCTTCTGTATTATTCAGTATTGCACTTGTCTTTCACATGAAAGATTTTAAACATGGAGCTATGTAACATTTAATAAGATCCAGTTCCACCTGCAATGTAAGAGATTAACTGACTAGACTTCACATTGACTTTTTCAACCAAATCTCTCATAAAGCTCTCCCTGTTTTCACTGTGGGAATATATGAAATATGGTTTAAGGTTTTCCAAGGTGTCATGCAAAAATATCATCCTGAATCTGTAAAGATTCATGGTCTGCAGTCCTCTCCCCTTTGCACGGGGAGAGAAGGTGAAGTACCTTGCTAACAACTAACTCTGTGGTTCTGGAGACCTCCTGGATATTCCTGTCTCATTCTACATTGCATTGTTTAGGCCTGTTCCAACAGGCTTGGTTTCAATCAGGCCAGTAAGCAGTGTCTAAAAATCAATCCTTGTCTAAGCACCACCTCAAATCTGGCATGCAAAAACCACTTCTGAAAAGCTCACATGATTTAAATATACTAAATACTTGCAAATCTTAGAAAAACAGAAAAATGTAACCCATAAAAATTTTACAATTTTTCAGATTTTCTGTCTGCCTCTGGGTTTATATTGCCCCTGCAATGTGCCACAAGCATTAAATATTCAATTGGAAGCAAATGAGAACAATTCTCAGCCACCACTTTCATAAAACCCCTTCAATCATTTGTAATGTTTTTTGACCAGTAAATAATAGAGCTGCTTCACTGAGCTATTTAAATCATATTACTTACAGCTGGAGAAAAATGAGGAACAGTCATTTTCTAGGGAGGCCAAAAAATACAATACACTCATGCAAACTATATTAGATTAGGATTTTTTTTTCCATTGGTTTGAGAAGATAAAGGATAACCTTTTCAACTTTTACTTTGCCTGGCTTTGCATTTATATTTTCAAATGAAAGAACTTGAACACGCAACTTCACGAGTGTTAATATCTTTCAGTCATATTGCCAGTGTGCTGAGACTAAATATAGATTGAACTACTGAAATATTGCTGTAGTTGGAATGCCCATGCAGAGTCTTTTAAAACAGCATTCAGCAGCACTTAATATTGATCTTAATCATGCGGTGTCAAATTAAACTGTGTACCATTATTGTAGCCACTGTACAAAGGCTTGTTAAACAGACTCCTGAGAAAGCATCTTCTCAGATTTTTTTTTTTTTTTTCAGCATGGATTGGTATGGCCAAAGTAAATCTGCACCTTTGACACTTGCCTGTACAGCGTCACTGCTGTCCTCCGGTGTGTACCAAAGAGCTTTGCAGTCTTGATGGCAGCAATAATAACAGCACCCAGATGTGTAGGTAGGAGCTTGAGCTAGGACTAGACAAAGGTCCAACTGCTTATGTTGGTACTGCTCTCTTCTCAGAGAACACTGGGCAGAGAAAAATGTCAGCTACCTGCTTGCCTGCTTTTACAACTATTATTGTTTTTCAAAACCTGTACTTTGACCTGACACATTGGATGAAATCTGATCACTGCATAGCGTGGCTCAGCACTGCTTCCCCACATGGAGCCTGGTTAATAAACACACAGGGCTACTCTCCCTCCAGTAATGGTCAATCCCTATGCTGCAGTGCTTGCAGAATGATCATGGGGGTGGTTCTGGAAGAAGAAGGAAAGTTAAATAAGGGAAGCATAGTGGATCCATTGTATTCTGAACCCCCTGCAATTTTCCATCACCTTATTATTAAAAAATGGAACATTTGAAAGCATCTTCAGAGTACATACTTATTTTGAGTTATTGTTGTTGTTTTTAATCTAGGCAGCGGCTCAGCTGAACCAAGAACTGCTCAGACAATTATAAGAAAACAACACTTACTTCAAAGGGTTTACAGGCTGAACTTACACTACTGAAGTGTATAACAGTAGAGAGCCTCAAAAATACAGTGAGAGAGATCAAGTTACATTTATTCTAATGAAGGGTGCAATAAATAGAATATGTTCAGTTGTTCAGCAAAATCCAAGGTCTATGCTAAACACCTATCACAGAACTTGTTCTTTATACCTCATACTGTTCCCAAATGGATGGCTATATAGGAGAGAGAATATTTCAGCAAATTACCCATCAGGTAGCAGACCTCTCCTGCACCTTTTAACTCCACGAACAGAAGTAACTCAGGAGTTTGTCAGAAACCTCCTCTTCAATGAATAACTAAACTATTCATAATACATTTCACTAAAGGGCTGTAATAATTTTCTGTATACTGAAAAGTATTGTCTCAATGCTTCTTCATGCTCTTTATCAATTTTTTGTCTCCTGTAATACATTTAAGATACCAAATTCTATGGGGAAGGGTTTACTTTTTAATTCAATTTGATTTCTGCTTAGGAAACAGCACTTATGCAGATCTGATCTCCAAACATATAAGTTACAATGAATACATGACAAACTTCACTACCACAACTAATTTGTTGTATACAGAATTCAGATTTCTCACCAATTTCATATCAATAAACTATATTATCTAATTAGAAATGTTTCATATTTAAGAACATCCAGAAGCTCTGAGAGGTTTAAGAAATGAGAAAAAGAAAGCGAGAGAAGCTTACTGCATTGCATAAACTAGCTGATATGCTACAAGTATCCATCTTGCACTAACAATAGACAGTTTTAGATCCTCTCTTCTGGGCCTTTTTCCTCTTAGGAACTTATAGCAAGTTAAAAGTGTTACTTAATTTAACATCTGTATGTCTGAGAGGTAATGCTTGTCCCATTATACCTTAAACTAATATTTAAGGTGTTTTTCCAAGAGCATGAGAAACCAAAAGTACAAATTATGACCCTTTCATTTAATAAGAGACCACCTTTCTCTGATGAGGCAACCCTAATATATGCAGCAAACCACTCAGTAAGAGTTACAGACAGTCTCAGTAATTCTGATCTCCATGTATGAACAACGTATATAACCTAGATAATGCACATGTATATGCAACCTCAATTAGTTGTTTGCCTAGTAACGGTTTGGAGTATCAGGGAAAAAATAATATCTCTCAGCTGTGGTGCTAGCTGTGGTTTTAGTTTGTTTTGCTTTTCCATTAGGAATCTGGTATTTGTGGCTGACATTTTTATTGCATTAATGGCAGGAAACAATATGAAAAGAATGCAGACAGAAGTGGAAAGCATTAGCAGAAACATTTAGACCCATTGCTGGGACATTCTCATTCTGATGGTGAGTAATAGACACATAGCAGAAAAGCCCAGGTTCAATAAATGCCCGTGGAATGAGCTCCACATTTTATATTTGAGTTTCAAACCTAAAAGGCTGAAGACTTGCAAAATGTTAATGAATGTTTGCTCTTTGTAGCATTGTCCTGTACATGGGCCCCTTCAGCTCTGCAATCTACAAAGTACAACAGCATGAGATGGCAAAAATTTAACGCCATAATCTAAACTGCATCATCAGAGGGCTTAAGAAGTCCAATTATTAAAAAGTACCTGGGTCTAAATCTACAATTTAAGGTGCCATTGCTTGTTTTAAGTCATTTGTCTTTGCAAACAGTTTCTTGCATTTGCAGTTAAAGGCTGAGGGATAATGAAAATTAGGGGTCAATGTGTCATGCGCAATTTGTTCCTGTAAGAAGCACAGCATATTATGTACTAATTACATTTACTCATATTCATATTTACTTTCATTAAAAAGCAACAACAAAAACAACATCACTGATAGCTTTCCTCAAAGATGCAACAGATATGGCCAGTTTCTGGGAAACTGAATATGTCAAAAAAACTTATCACAGAATTTCTGTACAGTTGGAGCTATATCTAGCTGTGTCGTATTAAATGAAGACCAGATCTAACCATCAGTGAAGTTAACAGAAGACTTCCCCTTACACTTCAGCAGGCATTGGATGAAAGCATTGTTTTTTGGTGAGTCACAATTTGCTACAGCTGTCATTTTATCAGTGTTGCAGACCTTATTTGTGCATTTCAATACATACTTTCTTTTTATTTTGAGCTCTGGAAGTTTTCTTGCAGGCTTGGAAGGATCAGCTGTACTTAAAAAATTATTTTCTGAAGACAACTAAATGTGAAAAGTATTGATCTAAGTACAATCTCCACAGTGCAGCTGCAAAGGATAGCAGCTAAACTCTGTGCAGTGACTGCAGTTGGGTCCTACAAACGTTTGTATATATGAGTAACTGGACTGATCGACCGGTTCCATAGGTGCAGTGGGACTACTTGCTTCAGTGGCTACTGATGTGCACGGCTGTTTCCAGGATCAAAGCCCCACTATGAAGCAGAAAGAAAACATCTCCTTGGAGGGAGCTACCAAACAGAAAATACATGAGGGGTAAGGAACAAAGAGATATTTCAGGATGAGGTACTGCACTGAGAATAAACGAGTCATGGAAAAGATGCTAAGTGATTCATTAATACCAGAAGCTTAGCCAATCAATAAAGAATGCCCAAATATGAAACTAATGACCATACCTTTACAATACTACCAAACTATTTGCTTTTATAAACATAACATAGGAATAATTTTCTCCCATTTTGAAAATTTATTGTGCAATTAGTTTTCATTTTAATAAACTGTATGCACGGCTGTGATAACAGTTGCTCAAAATACCGAGGACTTCATAGTTTTTGTTTTAAAAAAGAAAAACACTAGGAACTTCAAGTCCTGCCAACTTTTCCTCCCTGCCAAGTCCTATTAGCATAAATGAACGGTTTATTTTAAGAAATGCCTGATAAATTACTCTACACAATCAGTAATGAGGGTACTGTCAGCAAAGGAGAATCATTTCCAAAATTTACTTGGCACAAATGAGTGGTTGACTAGCTCACAATCATGTTACATGGCCTCAGGCCCTGTTTTATTCCATAAATCTGCCTGACCTCTTCAGGGAGAAAATTATTGATCCTATAGAAAAGGTAGCTGGGTAAACCTGATCTGTTTGTGCATTTTCTCAGTTTTAAAAAAATTAACACATTCAAACTATCTGCAGGACTGTTATAGCTTCATCTTTTTTTGCAGACTGGAGTTGCATCCTAAAATTAATGTCATAGGTCACACATTAAAATTACACATATTTTTCCTATCACAAATTACAAGATGAGCATGTTAGATGACAAATCAATTCTCTTTCCTTTTTAGAATACAGTTTCAAAAGTAAAGAGGAATCCCTTGGCACGGATTATTGTGTCAATTAGCAACTGAAGCCAATAATCATTTATCATCTCTTCTAAACATTCCCTGGTAAAAGTCCCTGAATACTTTACTCATCATTGCTATGGAATTCATTACATTAAAGCAAGGGGAAAACCTTTCAAACAAATATAATTTAGGATTATAAGATTTAAAAAAAAGGCCTAAGAAATTCTTTATGCTCCTCTCTCCCACCACTGCAAATTATTTCCAATTCTCATTCCTGTTTTTTTTTTAAACTCTGTTGTTAATGCTTTGTCCAACCCACTTTTACAAGTTCCAAATGATAGTTTTCCAACACTCCCTTGAAGACCGTTTGACTAGTTAAAAAGCTTTTAATTAAAACTTTCAGAATATTTCTAAGAGGGTTGTTTTACTCTGAACTGGAATACTAGATCAGAACCTTCTGTGTCCCCTAGAAGGATACAAAAGTGTCAAATATAATTTAATCTGCACATACCTTATGTATCATGGGCCAAGTTCTTCATGTCTAACCATATGTTACATTTATGGTTAAACATTCATATCCAAATACAACGTCAAACACAATACGAGTACACAGGCAGTCTATGTAAAGTATAGATGAAGAGAAAAGGTCCCACAAGTCTTGTGAAGTTTCATAGTAAAAGGATACGCACCAACTGCCACCCAAGAGGTCTGCTGTGAACCCCACTCTGCTTGTCAACACACAGCTGTGGTACTGTCAGTGAGATGTCGCACTACCTGCCTTTCGACAACACGGCGAAGGGTCTAGAGAGCTGAGCTCATCGCCCTGAGCTGCAGGAGAGAACTGTGCAGACTGACTTCTGGAGCTGAACCGACACAATGACAGACAGATCCAGAGCACGAGTTCTGTGTGCCGTATCCAAAGGTATCCATAACTACTAACTCCAGGGTGGAAGCAGACGCCAGCGCAAAGTACAGTGGACTAGCTGTCATGGCACTTCAAAGCTTTTATTCAACAAAGAGGCTTGATCCTGAGCTGACTGTAAGTGATGAAACCATTCTCTAGCAATGCTTGCAAGGGTGGTTTCCCTTCTCTGGGAGAGGGATTTTAGACATGGTAAAGTTCTCAGCCCAAGGAATATATGTGAGTTAAAATGTAGGCTGACAATTCTGAAAAACCTATCTCTGCATAAGCGTAACTGTGTGAAACAGCAAGAAAATACATATTCAGAGACTCTAAAATCTCTCAAGCTTCCTCGCTTTTCCATATTAAGTTCATTCCAGGCAGCTGCCTAATTAAATGCTTTTTTCTCTAGAGTGGGGTTCTGAACACAAAACTTTACTTAACCCGCATGAAGCACACACATTTTCTGCCAGAAGGAGCACTGAGGACCAACAAAGAAAACCTGCCAGGTCAGACACCTTCCTGGAAGAAGGCTGTACCTCATCTCTTGGGCCCAGGCTTTGACATCAGAAGGGAGAAAAGTGTTTCACTTCTGGGAGTTTATTCTTATATTGCAAAGGGTACAGGAGGAAAGCAGAAAAATATCTGAAGTGTCACTAGGGATAAATTTCTATTTTCTCTATTTTTATGTCAGATTTGTATGAACAGCTGATGGGTACACATAAGAGGAATGGGGGAACACCTACTCCACACAAGTGTTGCATTCTTCTGCAGCTACAGCTGTACAGTCACCAATTCTGACCACAGAACACCTTCAGAACAGCCTGCAGAACAGTTCTGCTGAAACTCAATGAATCAAGAGTGTAAGTTAATATTGCTTTTGTAATGGCCATATGTATTTTTATTCTACTTTTCCTTCAAGCAAACTATGACAACTTTTTAAAGAAATGAGATGTTGAGCTTCAGTTAGCATCAAGATTGCACTATTTTCTCTACTTTACTTCCCTTGGTATGGCTCACTTACTTTGATTTTTAATTTTTGTAGGTAGTATCTTCAGATTTCCCTCTGCTGTTAACTTGAGCCTTTACTTTTTGCTGTTGCTGCAAGTGGATTTTTGACAGTTGGGACAGACCTGTTCACCTACGCAGTGGTATCAAATAATTGACTTTTTTCACTGATGTTTACAAATTCATTACACTGTCTATTGTTTCCTTTTTTCACTGCAGATTTGGTTTAGCTTTGTCAAGGTAAAAATTAGAAAGGGATGGTAGAGGGAAGGGAAAGAGATGCTGAGATGTGTTAGTTGCACAATGCAAAGTAAGGACGACTCACCAGTACAGTTCTTGTTAACAAGCTCTTCATTGCTTCTCCTGCTGCTCTTTGAGCAACCCAAGCTGATGTGACCTGTTCTGTGCTAAACTCTTTGAAATCTACTGCCAGGCACATTTAGATTTCAGATGGAGTCTGGTACTCCAGACATTGCAAAATATGCTTTTAGATTTGCCTTAACTCCTGTCACAATCTTTGCTCCTATGTCCTCAAGCAAGTCTTGCAGCAGCTGCAGCAGTAAACTTGCCTGACCATCAGATGTTTTATTATTTATTTTGACTTTGCATTTTTAACAGGGCTGATATTTCATGAAGGTGCTGAGTGTCCTGTTGTCAGTCAGAAGTCTGAGCACCTCAGACTGCTCTTTCTTTGCTCCTACTTAGGCATATGTGCTTGGTTGACAAACTGCCTGGCTCATTTCATGCAGGCCCTTGATCAGTAGGTCTGAAGTCTGTTTCAGGCTGGCTGTAACACCCTCTAAGCCCTCTAGGCTTGCTGTTCAGTCTCCTTCAAACAAAATCCTATTTTGCCTGTACAGCTCATTCCTGACAGAGTAAAATGGAGTAACTTCCTGCAGCAACTGCTCCTTCAGCCTGCCATGGTTGGTACAGAAGCTCGTTTACTGCCTGCTCTTCAGAGGACTACCTAAAGCCTACCGTTGGAGATGCAGTTTTTTGTTACATAAAATAATGTCTTGTATTCTGGAACACGTGTCCTGTCCTGCGCATCTGCCACAGGCAGCAACTCTGTTTGGAAGTACCTTATTTTCATATCATGCTGCTAAAGTTTTAAGAAGAAACAAAAGTACATACACACAGTTTTGTCCAGGGTCATTCTAGCAGACTTGGGGGCAAACAAGACAGCTGATAGCAGTGCTAGCTAGTTCTGAAAGGTGAACTGAGGGAACTGCATTTCAGAAAGGATGGCTTTGTGTTTCCGCTTTATTTCCTGTCTTTAAGTAAATGTTCTTGGTTGCTGTCATGATTTAATCCCAGCTGGCAACTAAGCATCACGCAGCCCACACTCCCTGGTGGGATGGGAAAGAGAACTGGAAAAACTAAAACTGATGGGCTGAAGTAAGAACAATTTAATAATTGAAATAAATGAAAATATAATAATAATAATAGTAATGAAAATGAATATAACAAACAGAGAGAGAAATAAAACCTAAGAAAAGACAAGTGATGCACAATGCAATTGCTCACCACCCACTGACTGATGCTCAGCCAGTCCCTGAGCAGGAACTGATGCCTTCCAGACAGCTCCCCCCAGTTTATACACTAGGCATGACATCCTAAGGTATGGAATATCCCTTTGGATCGTTCAGTCAGTCCTGGCCATGCTCCCTCACAGCTTCTTGTGCACCTGTTCACTTGCAGAGTATGGGAAACTGAAAAATCCTAAGCACTACTTAGCAACAACTAAAATATCAGCACGTTATCAATTNACCCACAGTTTTGTCCAGGGTCATTCTAGCAGACTTGGGGGCAAACAAGACAGCTGATAGCAGTGCTAGCTAGTTCTGAAAGGTGAACTGAGGGAACTGCATTTCAGAAAGGATGGCTTTGTGTTTCCGCTTTATTTCCTGTCTTTAAGTAAATGTTCTTGGTTGCTGTCATGATTTAATCCCAGCTGGCAACTAAGCATCACGCAGCCCACACTCCCTGGTGGGATGGGAAAGAGAACTGGAAAAACTAAAACTGATGGGCTGAAGTAAGAACAATTTAATAATTGAAATAAATGAAAATATAATAATAATAATAGTAATGAAAATGAATATAACAAACAGAGAGAGAAATAAAACCTAAGAAAAGACAAGTGATGCACAATGCAATTGCTCACCACCCACTGACTGATGCTCAGCCAGTCCCTGAGCAGGAACTGATGCCTTCCAGACAGCTCCCCCCAGTTTATACACTAGGCATGACATCCTAAGGTATGGAATATCCCTTTGGATCGTTCAGTCAGTCCTGGCCATGCTCCCTCACAGCTTCTTGTGCACCTGTTCACTTGCAGAGTATGGGAAACTGAAAAATCCTAAGCACTACTTAGCAACAACTAAAATATCAGCACGTTATCAATTTTATTGTCATACTAAATCCAAAATACAGCACTGTGCCAGCTACTAGAAAGAAAATTAACTCTGTCCCAGCCAAAACCAGTACAGCTGCTTGGTTTGCATTATCACAGCTCCTAACCTCCATCAGAACAAAATAATCTTGTTTTAACTACCCTACAGAGTCTTAGGAGAAGTCCCTGCCGCCTGATGTTCCTCACTGTTTTAAAGATGTCTGATAATTATAGAACAAAATTACTATAGCTGAAAGCAATTGGACTCCTTTCATTTTTAGCACTTTTCTAATTGTGCTGACTTTTCCATGGCCTTGCTGCCATCTCCCTAGATATCAACTAACAGAGAACAGCACCATTTTTCTCAAGTTCTACATGTCTACATTCAATTTCATATTTTGCTTATTACACAGTGACATGGACTGTCTCTTTTGCCAGATCATTAATTTTTAATAGCTCTGTCACCAGCTTCAAGCCACATGTCTGGGAATCCTTCCCAGCTTCAGTTTACATTGGAACACCTTAAATGTTGGGCCCAGGTTAAAAGCATTTACACCAGGCGATTATCTTCCAAAAGGTGTAGTCAGTGTTGTCACACAAATCATGGACTAATTTAGCGCAACACAGTAAAACTCAGTCTTAGCCTCACAAACAGTTAAAAGGATGATCGATAAAGATTATACAGTCTGTTGCCTATTAGTGATGCTAAGCAGCAACTTCTTTACAATGATATATTTAGTAGTTCAGCTAAATGAAGATCCTCAGTTTAACTTCAAATTTTCCTCAGCATTAATTAGGCATCTGAGTCACTCTCTGAAAGTTTCAATGGATATAATGATGTCATTTCTTAGTGGAGTTATCAACTTTTTGTTATTACTCTGCCATTATGAACAAACCTGAATTTTAGACATCTCACTATATATGAGGGCTTATTTTAGACTTCCACTTGATTTTTGTGTGTCTGACTCCTTGACATACGCTCTTACATTTTCTGAAAATGCTTGACAAAGCACACACTGACCACTCTATGATACCCAGGAAGTTATGATCTTGCACATCTAACAGCTCTTCATTTTCAGGATTTTTCTCTACATGCTGTATTTCCATTTTGAATTCCAATACTTGCATCATGAATACCTGGTTCTAATCCTCCAGATTAAAGTTGTCCCTAACCAGACTGGTAGGATTAGGCCGCTGATGGCTTCATCATCAAATGAACAGAATAGCTAGCACCCTTCTGCATCATTCTGTGCAACTAATTTTTCTGGTCCTATGCAAGGCAGCCAGAAGACATCTTTTAACTGTGATCGCTATGTTCTCCATCTCTGTTACCACTTTTTCTATTTCCTGAGCTGCAATCCACTGATCAGAAAGTCTTGCTATGCTCTCTGCTTTTTACTTGTTTTTTTCCAGGAACCAGACAGCTTCTTCTGAATCGTTTCTCTCAGTACATACCCTGCACCATGACACCTGCATTCCTGGTCAGTCTGTCTCTGTCCTGCTTCACAATTTCCTTTAGTCTGACCCTGTGACCTTGTTCTGCACTAATAATGCTGTTTTGATCCTTTTCTGTGACAATTCAGCTGCCCTGGTCATTTGAAGAAATGTCTCTTTCAGCAGCTTCTCCTATATGCTGGAATCATTTGCCCCATATACAATTCTGTCTCTCATTAAGCAATCTTTTATATCTCCAAAAGTACATGTGGATGCCAGAGTATGTGACTGTAAGGCAGGCATCTATTCCTCCTTCTGTTTCTTAGGTTCAGATAAAAAACACAGTCACATTCCTTCTAGGGTCACAGTATATCAAATACTTTTATCAGATGCTACAGTGTTTTAGGTATTATTAGTACCAACAATGTCTCATTCACTTATCTTTTTCACCAGAAGTGAAAGTAGAAATGTGTTATCATACTTTTCTCATCTTTACATTCCCCAGTCAATGCTTTATTCAGTATATATTGGTACTGTGATGCTTGAGTAAGGATTTTTTATACAGAAATAGAGCTTTCTTAGTGAAGTTACTGTCTCATGGCTGCTCATTGCTTTATGGCTTCTTGCTTTATTTGTTTTTCAGGAATGCTTCATTCTTTGTGTCAGTCTTACTCAGCAAACAGTTGTATCACACTGTTCCATACTACATAAGGGGGAACAAAATGAGAGTGTCCCAGATTTGTAAGGTCCAGTGGTACTCTATGGAGAAAATTACCGGCAAAGATCCTTCAGTTGCCTTTAACATCCCAGGCACAATCATGCTACCTAGCTCTTTTGTGATTTCTCCAAATCTCTCTTTTCTCTTAAAGTCAGTGCTTCTCTCTGCCAGTTCCACATCTTTCTCAGCAAGGATTTCCTTGAGAAGGCCAGAAAGTAAGAATCTCTATATGAATTTCTTCACGCTGGTGAGGTAACAAAAGATTGCATTACACCTCACAACAACTGCTGTCTTTATCCCATGAAGGCTACTCACTCTCTCTTAAGAGTGCAAATATTCCAAACATTTATTTTAAACTCGTTGCTGAAAAAAATGTGTTCATACTTATACAAAGCACCGAAAGCTGAGTGTTAAGACGAACTGCAGAAGAACAAGTCCACTCCAACAATAAGAATTTGTGCCATTAAGGACCTTGAACACTCTCAGACAGAACCGAGGGGTGAAACCAAAGCACAATGTTACCGATTGGTGACAGTGCCTACAACAAGCAGAATAAAAGGGAAAAAGAAACTCCCCAAAAGATCATTTTCTTTTTCAGCTATTTGCACATGAGCTAATCTGCCTGCTCGATAATTTCTGTGACCTCCAAGCCTCCCCAGGATTATGAATACCTATTGTTGACTTAATTGGCAGAATAACAAGAAACATCTGCCAAACAAACCCAGTTTCTTAACCTCTGCTGGTCTTCAACATATTATGAATGTAAAGAATAATGCATATGTCTCTGTGAACAAGCCTAAACCTGATGTTTTCATAGTTGAAGGAACCATTTCCAGGGAACATCAGAGAACCAATATGCCAAAGAGATTTCACAAAGGCTGTCTTGTTGTCAAGTGCCTCTCTCACGTGGCCCATGGAATATATCCATCATACTAGTGCTAGAATAGAAGGACAGAATTAAATTAATGAAAGAAAAAGGTCTTTCTTGCTAGTAAATAACTTCAAAAGGAGATGGGTGGACACACAGGTTGATAGCAGATATAAAGAAAATGTAAATGAAGATGGTTTAAAATTAGAATAGAACAAAACAGTATAGTTGAGTTGAAAGGGGCCAACAACAATCCAGGTTACAGAATCAGAGAATCATCAGAGTTGGAAGGGACCTCTAGAGATCATCTGTAGTCTAACCCCTCTCTTAAAGGAGGATTGCCTAGAGCACGTTAAACAGGACTTTATCCAGATGGGTTTTGAACGTCTCCAGAAAGACTTTCCAGATAATCCAAACTGCTTGACCACTTCAGCTTGCTGGTGGAAGGCTGGATCTTGTGTTCATCACTGCATGGAGCTGGACTCTAGCAGGTGGCTGATGGGTGAAAGCCCCCTTAACACATCTGTCAGGCTCCACCCTTCAGGCTTCACCATCATGATATGTAGGAATCTCATCATATGTAGGAATCAGTGAAGTTCATGGTCTGGTATTTCGAACTTAGACTGCAGAAAACCGTCATTCAAGAACTGTAGGTTTCTTTGTCCACATCATATTCTGGATTTCATGGCATCCATAAGGCAGAAAAAATCCATCTCATTGTATAGTTCTATGGCTCACAACTTCTCTAGCAGCTTAATCTCGCAGAAGATGTATCTTCTAACACAATAAATGCTGCATAAAGAGCTATGGAGTACAAATAGGTGATCAGGTGGAGCATCATGAGCTTCTGCTCCAGTTGGAAACACTGGAGTAAGCAAATGTTCCCTGAGGCATGAGTAGCTCACAGGGTGGCTATTAGCCACAAATGCGATACAGACAAGTGCCTTCTTGCGTATCAGGAAAGGAAAATGAGCATTGTGCAAAGCCCTGGTGAATACTCACTTGTAGCACTATAGAAATTTCCCATTTCCTGGGTTCAAGAATGATCTTGGAAGAAGAGAGATACAGATTACACAGTTGATTAAGGGCATGGAGGACCTACAGAAGAAGAAAATGATGTCTGGAAAGAGCAAGACACAGGCTGAGAGTGCTGCCATCACTTCCAAAACAAGTAATAAGGATGAAAACCAAATGATGAAAAGAGGTATAGAAGTTTAAGGAAAAATGTGATTAAGAACACAAAACAATTCAGGACTTCTTTCCAAGAAGAAAACCTCACCATAAACAGTGTAATAGCAAAAGTCCCTTGGTGAATTGCTAAGAAATGGTGAGGAAATCCCACATGATCTCTGCATCTTTGTAGAGATCGTGGCAAGAGAAGTAAACCCCTTTCTTTCACCTCTTGCATTACCATAACCAAGTGATATAAATGCCCTTATTTACAGTCTGAAGGTCCATGCCAGTTCTGGTACCAAAATACAAAATGACAAGGATAGTACCTTCCTTGGTCATCCCATCCTCAAAATACTGAATCCTAAAGGAAAAAGAGATTTGCAAGGGTTGTAGCTATGATCTAAACACCTTCCCACAAAGTGAGGTAGGCAAATAACTCTCAAAAAGATTAAAGTCACAATGAGCTCTAAAAGTTCCCCCCTGCCGTGACTGCAGCAAGTTTTGTATCCCATAAACACACCCCTTGGCTGTGCTTATAATAGAGGAGCTGCACAGCTTGGTGTCAGTGGGACAAGAGACATGATGGGGACAGCAGCACGGGGCTGCGCTTGCAGTTTGGAAGAGTTGTTGTTTGCCTGGCTGTGCTTTGGGCATGGATCAAAATGTTCTAGTGCTTTGTTGGCACCATCTATCCCAGCCTATGGCTCTGGATACACTTTGGCTTTCCCAGAGGCTGTGGCTGCTGAAATCACTCCCATTTGGCCCCAGGGAAAGGGTTTGTTTCCAACCAGATCAAGTCCCTGGTCCTCCTTCCTGTGGGGCCGAATGGACATGAGCTCTGGTGCAGAGGGGCTGGCTAGTAGAGGTGTTTTCTGGGCTGCAGGGCTGGTTTCTGCCAGAGAGCAGAGTGACAGTGTGAGGTGTGTCCTTGGGAGCCAGGTGGCAGAGAGGGCATCAGGGACAACCAGGAGCTGTGCCCAGTGCATGGCCATCAAGGGCAGGGATACCCCTGGGCCTCCTGGTCACAGGGACTTCCCTGGGGCCAGCACCCCAAAGGTGAAGGATGCGGGGGGGAGGGGCAGTGGGAGGACTATGGTGGGTGGAGCTGGGCATGGGGTGCCCATCACCTTGATGTCACAGGGCCAGCACCTGGCAACGCAGCAGTCACAGTTCCCTTGGACAGCATCTTCCCNTTGGACAGCTTCTTCCCCTGTCCCAGGGCCAGAGCTGGCCCCGGGGGCAATCCAAACACATCCCAAGGAGCTGCTGGAGTTCCTTGGAGGAGCCTGAGGGAGGAAGAGTGGACCCAGGACAAGCCCCTCAGGAAATGAGAAGAACTGGCAACCCCAGGAAGCACCCGAACCTGTCAGGCTTTTTCAGCTGGAGAGCAGAGGCAACACCAAGGGAATGTCTTCTCGAGCAGCCCTGCAGAGCTCGCTGTCTTCATCCCCAGCAGAGCCAGAAGCAGCAGCCATG